>QODF01000058.1:971288-1018212 GCA_024372805.1 Oostethus manadensis | reverse complement strand
ATGAGAAGCACGTTTATTCTTGCCCCCAGCTTGTCTTAAGTGTTAACACACAAAAAACACACTGGTCTTCAAAATAAAAGCGCAGTTTGCCATGTCATCCAACTCTGTATCAAAATAAGCGTGTCTTAAAAATTATCTTACATATGCAGTTGGAATTGCATTGATGACTACATCTCCAAATCATTCATCATTACAGTTTGTTGAAGTTTTTGGTGCTTTTTATACGAGTGGATTGTTTTCCTAACAGACGGGTCTATTTTTTGTTTTTGGTTATGACGATTGTGATTTTTGCAAGTCTAGGTGTCTTTTTATTTTCATTGGAGTTTTTTGTATCTTGTTTATTTTATTTAAAGCTCTTGATATTCCTGTTACAATTTAAAATACTCTTGAAAAATGAAAGGTTATTGTTTTTGATACAATGTACTTGCAGTATTATGCCGTAAAATTTATGAAAAAGTGGTTTCAAAAACTTTGTCAATAATTCTGATTATCGATAATAATTTTTAAGACAACAACCGTCCAGCAAAATGTGTTATTGTGACAGGTTTCTATGTCCGACGCTGAATGTGACAGTCCTTTCTCCTGTTGAGCCTTAGAGAGTGTTTACCCTGGACGTATTTTATATATCATCTGTGGAATGTGCATCATAATTGTCTATTTGACATGTAAAATTGTCAATGCTTAGCTCTAGCGTGTACACTGGATTTTCAGTGTAAATCAACATTAAGCAGTTCAAACTTTATTGCTGTTTTATTTGACACAATGATCAATGATGTGAATTCTCCAGGGATACGAGACCAAAAAAAGTTTAACAGGTTAAAAAAAATTCATTGTAGACCAAAAAGATGTACACAGAAGTGTATGCAATCTTATATGGCAATATGAGTTTCAAAGATACCCCTCAAAAAAGACATAATAGTCATTAAAAACAAGCAATGGCCTTTGATACATGACTTGGTTATACTTAAAGGGCACAATTTATATTTAAATTATAGCGCAGATGCAAATGAGAGGGAACGCTGATGGCATTTGAATGTGAATGCTTGGTCTTCTTCAGGAGACGACAAGTTGGAAAGGCAGATGGAGACAAACACAATTGGCCACGAGATAGATCACTAGATGCTGGACACTAATTATAGCAGATGGTGCTTGGTGTTTTTTTTAAAATGGAATATTAAAGTGAAGCCTGTCCTCAAAAACAACTGTAAAAAAAAAACAAAAAAGAAAAGCAGCACGGTGCCAATGGAACCTCTGAGTGCATACACACGATAAGAGGTCACGTTGACGAGAATGCGCAATAAAACCCTGATTGCCTTTATCTCTATACGAGGCAATCAGGGTTTGTATCTAGAGATACAAACATTTCAGCTTGTCAATGGGTGGCTTTAGAAAAACTGCACTAACCGCAAGATGTGTTGGGTGCTGAAAAGCTCTCAGTTTAAATCCTCTTGCAGCGACTGACATTGAACTACCCTAATGATGCCTTCAATTAAGTACTCAAGAAAATTAATGTGGCAGTTTGGCAGACCTCTGCCAGGACTGAACAATCCAAAACATGAATGGTTTGACTTGTTTGATTGGAAAAACCATGGCATCCCAGAACATGCTGTTAAACTCTAGTCCAGTATGGGGTGGCAATACACATTTCTAAGAGCAAGAAGGGGTACTTCTTTTCTGTTTTGAATTAAATGGCTTCTTTTGTAAATGCAGGTTTTCTATACTCCAAAAATCCCAATATACCGATTTTAAAAAAGGAATCCTATTCTGTAGAAATTTGACAATTACGGTCAGGTCTGGAACCAATTAACCCCCAATACGAAGGATTTCCGTAATAAATCCAAAGCAGTTATGTGAGGCGAAGGTATTAAGGCGTCTTTAATCAGTACTTCTCAACTTCTATCACACCGCAGGAAGAATCACATGCACTTGGTCAACTTGGTCTTAGCTTGAGGGAAGAGCTACTGCTGATGTCGGTATCGGCGATCAAATACTGGACAATATCGGTATCATGGGATATCGGTAAAAAAAAAAAAAAGCCATTTTCTAATATCTCTAGCTAAAACCAATCCAATTTAGGGCAAAATATATGCTAAAACTCCCCCTTCTTTACGAGAGCTGTGCAAGCCACAGGCCAGTAAAAAAACAAATAGCCCCTGGGGTGGGACTGTGAACTCTGGTGCAGCACAAAAAGCATGCAAAGAATTATATCTCATAACCACAATTTTCTGCCCATCCTACCCAGATGTCTTCCTCACACAAAGTACACCCCAGGGGAAAAGGATATGTAGTAAGCATCCAAGGGAGGAAAAAATTCAGACAGAGTAGCAGCAAATGAATAGTCATAGACAGCTCTTAAATGATGCATGAAAATTGTCAGAGCATGGACAGCCAACCACAGAAAGGGGAGGATGGGTGGATGATGGCAGAGAAGACAGTCGTGGCACCAGAGCTCTTTTGGAATCGTAACTAAAAGTGCCATCACATGTGCCCCGGCACGGCTCATGACAAGTACACCGTTTGTGTGCTTAAAAGTAAATGCTGGGATGAATAACAGCTTCCGGGGATACACGCATTCCACACTAGAATCCAAAGTGCTGTACCAGCAAGTATTAAGTCCATAAATCATTATAGTGCATTCCCATGTGATGCCTTTGGGTGCAATTGTCAAGTGACTGATTTCTTGACTTCATTGTTTCATTGAAATACTCCTTCAGTGATGCCAAAAGAAGGAGTAATCACTTTAGTCACGTAAAGTTGAAATATTTTTATTGTTCATTTTTTTTGTTATAATTTTATGAGAAACAAACAAAACAAGTAATAAAGTTATTCATTTTTGGGAAAATCCTGTTTTGAGAATACAATCAAAATGTTATGGGAATAAAGTCATAAAGTCCAATACAGACCTAACCAAATTTATTTTTCACATTAAAAAATCCAATTAACATGTGTGAGAAAGCCAAAAACATCAACACAAAACATGTGTTCATAGGTTTAAAATGAGAGTCTGACATGCAGAAAAAAATTTGAAAAGCCTACAAATGATGAATGAAAAGATAAATGAACATTTAAGGTTACTTTTACCTTCATTGAAGACGTGAGTGAAAAGAGGAAGGTGGTAGTGGTTGATCTCGCTGCCACGTCGTGTCCTCGGGAACAATCATGTCTTCAGTGAAGGTAAAAGTAACCTTAAATGTTCATTTATCCCCCTCATCCATTTTTTGAATATATATTTACAAATGTTTTACTAAAGTAAAACTATAATAAAAAGTTGTCTGGTACCATTTGTGTGAGTAAATACTAACGCCATCATAGACGTAACTTCCGGGTGCGGTTGCCATTTTGTTCAGTTAGCAACTATGATGGAGTACATTTGATTTAGTACATTGTACTATGATGAGTACAGTACTATGATGAGAACATTTAGCACACAGTTGGATTCACAATTGTTAATACCACAACAAGACGTGTGCCATATTGAACAGTAAATACAGAAAGTGCAGAATTATTAGGCAAATGAGTATTTTGACAACATCATCCTCTTTATGCATGTTGTCTTACTCCAAGCTGTATAGGTTGGAAAGCCTACTACCCATTAAGCATATTAAGTAATGTGCATCTCTGTAATGAGAAGGGGTGTGGTCTAATTGACATCAACACCCCATTTCAGGTGTGCATAATGAACTGAGTAAAGTCAGGCGTGCAGCTGCCAAGATGCCTCTTGCCACCAGTTTTGCCATATTTCAGAGCTGCAACAGCACTGGAGTGCCCAAAAGTACAAGGTGTGCAATACTCAGAGACATAGCCAAGGTAAGAAAGGCTGAAAAACGACCACCACTGAACAAGACACACAAGCTGAAACGTCAAGACTGGGCCAAGAAATATCTGAAGACAGATTTCTCTAAGGTTTGTTGGACTGATTAAATGAGAGTGAGTCTTGATGGGCCTGATGGATGGGCTCGTGGCTGGATCGGTAAAGGGCAGAGAGCTCCAGTCCGACTCAGACGCCAGCAAGGTGGAGGTGGAGTACTGGTTTGGGCTGCTATCATCAAAGATGAGCTTGTGGGGCCTTTTCGGGTTGAGAATGGAGTCAAGCTCAACTCCCAGTCGTGCTGCCAGTTTCTGGAAGACACCTTCTTCAAGCAGTGGTACAGAAAGAAGTCTGCATCCTTCAAGAAAAACAGGATTTTCATGCACATCACGCACGTCTAAGTACTCCACAGCCTTGCTGGCAAGAAAGGGTCTAAAAGAAGAAAAACTAATGACATGGCCTCCTTGTTGACCTGATCTGAACCCCATAGAGAACCTGTGTTCCATCATCAAATGTGAGATTTACAAGGAGGGAAAACAGTACACCTCTCGGAACAGTGTCTGGGAGGCTGTGGTTGCTGCTGCACGCAATGTTGATGGTGAACAGATCAAAACACTGACAGAATCCATAGATGGCATGCTTTTCAGTGTCCTTGCAAAGAAAGATGGCTATATTGCTCACTGATTTGTTCTTGTTTTGTTTTTGAATTTTATAAATGTATATTTGTGAATGTTGCGATGTTATATTGGTTTCACTGGTGAAAATAAATTATTGAAATGGGTATACATTTGTTTTTTGTTAAGTTGCCTAATAATTATGCACAGTAATAGTCACCTGCACACGCGGATATCCTCCTAAAATAGCTAAAACTAAAAACAAACTAAAAAACTATTTCCAAAAATATTCAGCTTTTATATTAATTGAGTTTTTTGGGTTCATTAAGAACATGGTTGTTGTTCAATAATAAAACTAATCCTCAAAAATACAACTTGCCTAATAATTCTGCACTCTCCATAGGTATGAATGTCAGTGTGAAAAGCACATTGGCCTCACAGTCAGGAGGTTCAGGGTTCGAATCTCCGTTGGGCATCTCTGTGTGAAGTTTGCATGTTCTCCCCGTGCGTGTGTGTTTTTTTTCCAGGTACTCCGGTTTCCTCCCACATTCCAAAAACATGCATGTTAGGTTAATTGGCGACTCTAAATTGTCCATCGGTATGAATGTGAGTGTTAATGTTTGTTTGTCTATATGTGCCCTGTGATTGACTGGCGACCAGTCCAGGGGGTACCCCGCCTCTCGCCCAAAGCCAGCTGGGATAGGCTCCAGCATACCGGGAACCCTAATGAGGATAAGCGATTCAGAAAACGAACGGACAGATGGAGTATAACTTCTTAGCATATCTTTTACAAATATCAAAGTGGCAGAGTTGCATCCTTTCATTATCACAGGAAACATTTGGACACTCCAAATACATGGATTTAAATGACTATTAATAGTGTACTAACTAAGACTAGAAGCATATATGGATGGATTGACTTATTAAGGCTGTACTAAAAATAAAAGTATACATGGATAGGTAAGCCTGTCACAATAACCAATAAATCGAATAATTGAATGATAAAAAAGTCGATCATTTTGACGCGGCCTCGATAAACTGAGAGTATGCATCCAAGTTTGTTTTGCTAGTCTCTCTTTACCACACAAGCTGGACGGCAAGAGGGTTCCCTCTGCATCTCTGTGTGCATTCGTTCTACAGTGGAATGAATGGAGAGAGTGAACCCTCCTGACTGCCAATTAGCGTCTTTTTCCAAGTTAGTGAAGGCGGGGGTGTGAGTGAGTGGCTACACAGAGCTAGCAGCAAGTTAGCAAGCAAACGCTAATATGAATGACAGCACAAAAGCAATGGTTTCTAAGCCGAATGCCATTGCCCCAGTGTGGTGGAGATGCAGAGCCTTTGTTCCGCTTACTGGCGCACTTGGTCGGCAATGTAAATCCAAATCAAGAGAGCAAAACGGTGCAAAGCAACCTTTCAATACAGCTCAAAAGCCAACATTTATGGAAATGTTAGAGGTGTTTGACAGTCAGTAGGAATTGCCTGTGTGTACATGTCAAAAACAGCAATTCTTTACCTGTGTAACCCAGTGAAAAAAGATGTGTTGAGGGACACCAGAAACACTGCATTTTACTCCGCCACCACAGATATCTGGTCCAGATAAACACTGCCTGGCCAAAAAAAAGTCGGCAACAATACATACACTGATATTTCGTTGGACCGCCTTTGATTACGACACGCACTTGCTGTGGCATTGTTCTAAAAAGCTTCTGCAATGTCACAAGATTTATTTCCATCCAGTGTCGCACTCATTTTTCACCAAGATCTTGCATTGGTGATGGTAGAGTCTCACCGCTGCGCAAAGCCTTCTCCAGTACGACCCAAAGATTCTAAATGGGGTTAAGGTCTGGACTCCATGTGTGAAAAAAATGTCTCATGCTCCCTGAACCACCACAATTTACGCCTGATGAATCCTGGCATGTCCTCTTGGAATACGTCTGTGCCATCGGGGAAGAAAAAAAATCTATCGATGGAATAACCCGGTCATTCAGTATATTTCAGGTAGTCAGTTGACCTCATTCTTTGAGCACATAGTGTTACTGAACCTAGACCTAACCTACCGCACCAAACTCGTACCTATTTGCTTAGTTAAATCCAGTTGGCGACTTTTTTTTTTGGCCAGGCAGTGTACTTGCTTGTGATTGTGAGTTTTAAGTTACATTTTTGATAGACTGAGAGTCCATTTTCATAGTTTTTCTGTTTTTTGTTTGTTTATTAGGGTGTAATTTATATAAAAGTTCTTGACATTCCAAATACAATGTTAAATACTCCTGTTATATTAAAGTTTGTTGCAATGACATATAACTATTAAAAATAGTCTAAAAAATGTTGTCAATAATATCAATTATTGACAATAATTATCGTCCAGCAAAAGTTGGATTGGTATGACTATTGAGGGTGTACTAACAAAGACTACAAGTATACACAGATTGGTATGACTATTGAGGGTGTACTAACAAAGACTACAAGTATACACAGATTGGAATGACTATTGAAGGTGTACTAACAAAGACTACAAGTATACATAGATTTGAATGGCAATTGAGGGTGTGCATGTAGAGATGAAGCATTCACCTTCACTTTGATGCGGCCCCTCCTCAAAATCGAGAGGCTTAGAATAAATCCCCAATGACAAAAGCAGGTCAGTACATCACACAGTCTGAGTTAATGTGTCGTACGAGGTTCAAGACCAGCAAGACTCTCGACTTGTCATTTAGGATAGTGGGAGGTCTTTTCGGGAGAGGCACAAATGTCCTCTATTCAGCATGCTCTGGGATATACCAAGCTCTCGGGTTCAGGCTGGTATTTTTTTTTTTATCTAGTTCTTTGACATCAGAAGCTGAAAATTGCAAAAATGGTCTAAAAACTTAAAGCATCCAGTCGATATTATATGCTTTTTATGACTGAAAAGCTCAAACCACAAAGTAATACAAAGTTGCTGATATAAACAGTGTATACAGCAATATTGGTAGCTTGGTCCGTTGTCAAAAACAGCCAAACTGCAGGAGCAGAATATTTACTAATGTTATTTCTCATCCCAGCCAGGGAAAACCGCCAATCTGCTCGCATCATTCCACATTCACGCTGACACACCTCTCCAAACCTGAACAGATGCTCTCTTGTTTACCTGAGCGCTGCGCGTTTCCGCACCGTTTCAATGCAAGCGTGTGATTCCATGGCAATGAACAACATTTTCCTCCACTCCTGAGATGGCTTACTCGGTAATTCTCTTCCATGAATTCACATTTAGGACACAGGGGTGTATTCATGCTGCGGGGATTACATTACAACATTTCACGATCAGGGGAAAACAAGTGTTAGGGGCTGTTATGTGTGTGTTGACTTCTGTAATGTAATAATCATTAAGAATTCCAGCGCATATTTGATTTAAGAATCCCTACAGTGGGCGACTGTGAGCTAAAAAAATAATACTTATAGTCTGTGAATACATTAACTTAATAACCAGCTTTTTACAGGTAGCTAAGGCTAAGGTATTCACATTTCAGGGTAAGATAACAAATTTGGATTTTGGTACCTCTTTAACGTGGTTGTTCATGTTACCCAAAATAATGGAACTTGTACATGTGAACACGATGCATCCAAGATTTTGTCCAACAGGAGTCAAGTTTTTCTTAACCAAATGATTCAGGTAGGAGATTAGAAAGAAAGGACATTTTGGCTAAGGCAGCTGATGTGCATCTGTTTCGAAGAGCTTGTGGGTAGATGTAGTGGGCGATGTGAGCAGCTTCACTGGCATTTTCTTCAAATCACTAATGGATGACATGAAAACGTTTGCCTACATGTATAAGTACCTTTACTGAGGTCTCAACACAGCAATGAAGGTAGGATATACGCGATTTGAACATTCATACTGCAGTATATGTGATACACCCATCCATCCGATCATTTTCTATGTTGCTGGTCCTCACTAAAGTCGGGGGTATGTTGACTTTGGGCAAGAAGCTGGGTACACCCTAGACTGGTCACCATCCAATGGCAGGGTACAAATAGACAACCATTCACATTAACATTCCTGCCTATGGACAATTTAGAGTGTCTGATTAATCTAACACGCATGTCAAAATTATATCTAGACACAAGAGAGGCCATGGTCATGTTTGAAAATAAAAGAGGTAATGCATTGACATGAAAAAAAAAATCAAATATACGTCACATATGCTCACACATACTCACCATGGCCAACTGTACCGTGCTTGGATCCACTTCACACCCAAAGTCCGGCAAGTTTGTCTAGTGGGAGCACACTGATCACACGCACATGCATCCAACCCTGAGTGAATGTGTGAGTAGTGTGAGTACCCAGAAATACGGTGCCAAGGTTTCAAATCTCTTAGCTTAAAATGACAGTTGTGTATGGGTGTGTATCTGTAAACCCAAACCATGATATACTGTATGCATTTAAGGACGGAACCTCACTTTATACAGTTATAATGTCCTTCACTCACGCTAATGATGAAGGACTTCATTTGATGTAAAACCATTTACAAAGTATGTGTACTAATAGTCCAAAGTTGAGAGATACTTATTTGACTGGTACTGAGTCAAGTAAATCAGAAGAACTATTTTAGCAAACATATGTGCATGCCTACATACAGTATGTGCACACATTGTGCCAGGATACAATGGCAAGGGAAGGTCAAGCAGCCCCAAGTGGCAGAGAGAGAGAGAACAGTGTCGTCTGTAAATAGAGCTTCTACGACTGTGATGGTAACTCGGGGCTGCAGGGTCATAAAACGGAAGGCGGCCATTTGTCAAGCGGCGTGTGACACTTTAGCGCTGACACTTAATGAAATGTCCCGATCAATAAATGATACCATCCTTGCTTCTGGAAATGAAGGTGATCAGTCAATTCGCTCAATTGTTGACTCATCGCCTTCGTATCTCACGCAGACTCGCACGGACGGAGCTTTTGTTTAGTTTTACTTTCCAAACATCTCTGGGCTTAATGGTGTCCCACTTGATAAGCCTCACACAATTTTCCCTGCAACGTTTGAGGAACACTGATGTGATTGACTGTGAAATGCATCTGAAAATCCGCAATTTCACTCTCACACAAAACATTTTTCGATCTCTTGAATAGTAATTATAATGATAATGATTGGGGATGCCCGATGAAATTGGTCGACCGATATTATTGGATTACCGATATTGGCATAAAAATGTAAATGGGTAGATCTGTGTTTGGTAACTCAAGTTGTACTACACCGTTTACAGCCACATCCAGAAGTTAATTGTTGCTGTATCCAATAGCTTCACAACTGATGTGTTCATTCCAACACAGGAGATATGTCATGTATATATACATATATTATCAGTTGATATCAGAATTGGAAATTTAGAGTTTAACAATATTGGCATATCGGATGTCGGCAGAAAATCCAGTATCGGACATAATACAACAGAAAAAAACAGAATTCGACATAATGGGGATTTTCCACGAGGGCATCCATCTCCTTCTGCCCTTCTCTCCGTCGGGTTAACAGGCAGCATTTAGACAGTACAGGTGATGCATTCAGCCCTAATTTGCCAGCAGCTGCAAACTCCTACTTAGAGATGTCAACCTGACCCCAATAAGTATGGTCGGATAAAAGCAGATTTTTTTTCCATGGTCACGAATTTCACATTTGCCAACAGTTACTGGTAAATGCTAAACCAGAACCTTTCCTACACTTTAATTGTGCTTGCATTTTACTCTGTTGTCCTGTCTCCTTAAAATAATGCACGGGGATTTAACCAATTTATTTCACTATGACTGAAATAATAATAGTTTATTTTGTTTGACTCTCCTACATCCAAGTACAGTACATACGTTGTAGTATATATTTTCTCAAAAGCAGAAGTTAAGTGGGGGGGGTGACAGAGCGCAGCAATGTGCCTGTGCACATTCATAAGGCTCAAATTGTGCCTCTGCTATCCTTAAAATTGAGGCACAAATAGGTGCACGTCCAAAAAAATCTTTGAGCTGCGGCTTGTTATGACTGAATTCTGAATTGACCGGTCTCTCTCTCTCCTTACGATCGCTCGCCCGCGACACTGAGCCAACAAGCCAAGTTGTAGTTTGCTGCATTTCTGCATCAAATTGTATCAATCTGTTTTGTTTTTAAAATATATTGCATCGTAACCTGTGTATTTAGATTCAAATCGAAGCGTCTATCACAAAGAGATTTACATCTCTGGTTTTGGGGGGAAGATCTTGCGAAGGTTCACAGCCAAGACCATGGATCTTGGTTTCAAAAAAGGTGGTGACCACCGATCTACACGGTAGCATAAAGAACTACCTGGGAGGCCGATTATGCTGAATAAAAAGTGACAAGCAAGTTACTGTTAAACAAGTTCACCAAGCTTGAATATAAGGCACAGGACCACGTCACGTTGAAGTTTAAGGTAACACGAGTGGTACTGACGTGATGTGGCTATGATAAAGACCAGCACTCATGAAACACTTCTGGCTTTTACATACGTTTGTACACCGGGTCACTAGTAGCGCAGTTGCGGAACAGCTACAAAAGATGTTTAGATGAATACTAATCAAGTGTATAGGGCTAGAAGTCAGCCACGGAAAACGCTAATGAATTGGCAAATTGTAATAACATGTCTTAATGACTAGTTAGCAGTAAAGGGGGCAGCTATGTGTGAGGGGGAAATGCATCTCAGTGCTGGGATTTAATGGCGATGTCGGCAATTAGTGTGGATAAGTGTGGTTTGAGGAGTAATTTGAAGTAATTAAACACAGTTAGTGCACATTTGAAATTCTTACGAGGTGGTCTAATGCAAGTCGCATCTCTTCAGGGGTTCAGAGAGAGGAGCGGTCGCATGGGTGAATACGTTAATTTTATTGGTTTTAGTCAGTGATGCCAGGCAAAGAGAAGTATGTGGCATCATGGAGAAGAATTTCTATTCATTCATGCTTGGCGCCACAAAGATCCAAGAGGCATTTGGGCACACCAAATGGCAGGCCTGGCACCTATTTTTGAAAGCTCCAGATTGCCTTTGAGAAGAAACTTTTAAGAAGAGAAAAGGCTTTAATAACAGTGAATAATTCTCAAAATTGCAGATAGTTGCTTCGTTTCGTGCTGTTCCCAAGCATGTTCTAATTTTAGCCCCCGGAGGAAGGAAAAAGGTCCCATTTATCACCTGACGTCTGTAGCAGACGTAATAATGGAAACAAGCTGCCAAAATGAGTTTCCGCTGTACAGTGACCAAGATAGGTGAAAGCGACGAACGGCTAACTGCCTCAGGGAGTTTGCAAAGAGGCTGTCAAGCAAGAAAAAACAAAATGGATAAAGGCTGTAATTACTATTACAGGATATGATGGTGGCTGCACGGTGGATGAGTGGGTAGCACGTTGGCCTCGCAGTCAGGATAGTAGTGTTTGAATCTCTGTTGGGCATCTCTGTGTGGGTGTGTGGGTTTTCTCCGGGTACTCCGGTTTCCTCCCACATTCCAAAAACATGCATGTTAGGTTAATTAACAACTCTAAATTGCCCATACATATGAATGGGAGTGTGAATGTTTGTCTGTCTATATGTGCCCTGTGATTGACTGGCGACCAGTCCAGGGTGACCCCACCTCCCGCCCCAAGTCAGCTGGGATAGGCTCCAGCATACCAGCGACCCTAATGAGGATAAGCGGCATAGTAAATGTATGGTTGGATATGATGGTGTGTAATGTGAAAGCACATTAACTACCAGGCTGAACTTTCGGCTTTTGGTGGAGTGTGGTAGGTTTCGTGTCCTTGTAAATGGAAAAGACAACTATGGCAAAATCAATTCAGAGGAATTATCTTCAACAATGTGCTGTGTTCTCTGAAGTGTCCTCTTAATAACCCATTTCCTGGGCGCTTGTTGTCCTTTTTGTCCTTTAAGGGGAAAAAATCTAATCCAGGTCATCCTTTCATGCAGTAACTACTTTAGCCTAATACAAAAAGGGAAGTGGGGTGTTTATTATGACTTTAAATATCCCATCAACGCCTCTTTATGAATTGACATTGGCAATGGGAAGGGGAGGTGCCCGCTTAATGTGAAGATGCAAGGCAAAGGGAGGAAGGAGGGGGTTAGGATGGGAGGCGAGACACAGTGGTGCCTCGGTGGATGTTGCCTTGGGCGTGCTATTGACTGATGTAGAGGACACATTATGCAGAACTACCAGCATTATTCTTTTCTTCTGCAAACAGCTGTGTAAGGGCCATAGGCGTCAAACACTGGTGGACCATGACAGCAAAAACCATATGGGCTAACGTAGCCAATACCAGTGAAAGACAGCTAACACCTCCTTAAAGATATTCATCATATAAATTATCAAGTGTGGTGATCAATGGCAATAAACATGTTAGGAGGTGGAAGCCAAGCCAAGTCAAGGTTGAATAAGTAAAGCGAGGGGACTCAATTATAAATGAAGGGATAGCACTTGCAATGAACTTGATCCTTGTGGCGCTGCACCACCAGTGAACCCCAAGCTGAGGCCCAGCTAATGGCCCCCTGGGGCTGCAGCGCCTCCTGTGAGTGAGTGGCAAAAAAAAGGGATGGTTGCAAAAGCATCCACTTTGTGCATCTTATGGGTTTATCCACCGCTTGTGCTTTTCACACCTGCTTCACAAATATACTTTGCCTTCAAAAATGTTCTGTGTAAATATTTCCAGAGCTCCAAAGAGTGCGCCATATCCCAAAAGCCAATCCTTGTATTTCTGGATGTCATGGACAAGCAACAATACAACAGCAACAAAAAAACAAATTTAAATTACACAACGTCAGTTATCAAAACTCCCCAGATAGGCCTCCCGCTGCAGGAGATGATTTACGACAACTTTTATCTTCAAAAGTATCACAACCTTGGAGAAAGTCGACAAGCTGTAAATCAGTGGTATCCTAAGTTTTTAAACACACAGACCAGGACATTTCTGTCACACATGTGTGCTTCAGCTGTCCCTTTAATCCACAAATAAATACTGACCCAAGCTCGGTGCCAGGATTCATGGCGAGATGACAATAATGGTGTGCTTTGATGAGAGGGCGTGTTAGGCACAGCATGTTTTTACTGCCCATTCTTTTTTTGGTGTGGCCAGTGTCGAAAATCCAGCAACAATATCGTCAGTACCATTTTGAAACTTCTGTACAGTTGCTTTTAGTCTGTGAGTTCCAGTAAAGTCGTTAGGCTTAATCAGTGATCAATTAACGTAATAGCTGTCCCACTGAGGAGCTCCATGTGAGAACAGGATGCCGATACAAAAAATGAATCATCCGACTTAGCTTAATTAATTGGGCTTCCGATGGAACGCAAAGGTCTGCGTGGAAGCGTTCGTGCAACAATTGTGGCAGTTGTAGGCCAGAAAGACAACAGCAGAATGCAACGTAAGCAATTGATGGTTGACCAAGATTAACTGATAAACAAATCATGCTCGTCGTTTAGAGTAAGTTAAGGTAATACATGCCTTCATTAGTCCCACGAGGGGAAATCCCAGAGTAAGTCATATGTTAACATGATCAGTATTATCATTCATTAGTGACTGGACCAGATCAGGTAAGACTCTTCCATATCTTTACCTTTTATGTTGACCATTAAGACAATGAACATAGTTGATGGGCTCTTGTAAGTGCTTCATTAAATGAACGCCAATGGACAAGATTAGCCTTTGTCTTCTGATCCCATTATTAATATTTTTAAGACTTGATCGTTAAAATGATGCTGAGATTTTAGGACTCTTCTAGCATGGTGGCCAAGATGGGACCCTCATTGCTCAAAAGAACGCAGCCCATAGGAGACCAGCACCACCATGTGTCAGACAGATGAACTTCATACAGAATGTATCTCGACATGTACTATTCAGAGTACTATTGATCAATGCTCTGCTCAGCAAACACTTTGTGAGTGTGTGTGTGCGTATGTGGGGTTCATGTGTGATGCCCCCCACCCTAACCCCGCTCACGCCTTCCCACTCACACCTGCTATTTTCCGCAGGTGGGCTTGTAATTGCCCTGAGATGTGGTCATGTTTCTCCGCTAATGATGCCGCTTACTCCGGTTGACTCTCCAGTGTGTTTGTTCATGTATAGTGCATCTGCTAGGCTGGAAGCTCACACAGCTGTCTCCTGGTAGGGCACTGCAGGGCTAAGTATCACCACTTTATTTACTACAAAAAATATTCTTAAAACAGATATGTTTTTTCCGTTTTTTTTTTTTAAGTCATGAGAAAAAATGAGGACGCATCAAGTTGCAACTCCTCTATTCCTAACACATGCACGGCTACCATGGTGCCAGATTTTTCCTACAAATACACTACATGGTGGCACAGTTATCAAACCCCGACATTTCCCTGGAGCCTGAAATTCTCACACAGCTCCAAAGAAAATACCCACTGTAACTTGGGGGTTTAGCCAAATCTGGTACACACCTTTTGAGAACTTACAAGCACATGTGGGTATTTGAGCAACATTGGTTGAAAACCTGGCCACCATCAAGCAAAACATCTTGGCTGGGGGCGTGGGCGGCACATAGCAACTAATTGGCCGTCAATCATTGACCATATATGCCGCTAACATTTTCAGGATGCTTTTGTTCTTCAGACAGGGTCTTCTTTTTATACTTTTTAGTTGTTACCTTCATTTTACACTTGTGTAAGACTATTTTACAGCGATAACGTGTGCCTCTTCAAAACAATTACTATTTCACCGGTGTTACCGTGACCTTTTATTGTTAAAAAAGTATTTTTTTCTTTTAGTGCTTTATGGTTAACTTCTCTTTACACTCGTGCCACAAGCTTTTTTTTCTTGTGCCTTTTGTGAATAGAAAAGGAATATGACTTGAAAGTATTAAATTAATTGATAAAGGCTATAATGTGGGACTCTGGGGAGCTTGTCAAGGTTGTGAGATGCAATGTAATTATGCAAGTATAAGCCTTTGTGACTGGTATTGTTATAGTGCCTTACACCCCTTTGGATGTTCCATCCTTTTTTGCTTTCATAAATCACTCATGGTCAATAAAATGTGTCTTTCTTCACACAAAAATGTACCAGTAAAAAAAGCATTATTGTCTGATGAGACCAAAATTGAGCTTTTTGGACATCAGACTAGATGTTATGTATGGCAGAAACATCATGAAAAACACAGCATCCCCACTGTGAAGCATGGTGGTGGCGGCATCATGCTGTTTCTCAGCAGCAGGCCCTGGAAAGCTTGTAAAGATAGAGGGGAGAATAATTGCTGCTAAATACAGAAATCTTAGAGGACAATGTTTTTCAGTCTGCAAGATAACTATGTCTTGGGAAAAGATGTATTCTCCAGCAAGACAATGATCCAAAGCATACTACAAAAGCTAAGGAGTGGTTTCAAAAGAACCAGGTAAATGTTTTGGAGTGGTAGAGTCACAGCCCAGAGCTAAATCCCATAAAGAATTTGTGGCTGGACATGTAAAGGGCTGTCCATGCTTGGTATCCACGCAACCAGACAGAATTTGAGCAGTTACGCAAAGTTGACTGGAGCAAAATTGCAGTGTGCAGATTTACGACTCATTGAGGCTTATCCACACAGACTCAGCGCTGTGCTTGCATCCAAAGGCTCATCTACTAAATACTGACTTGAAGGGGGTGACTAATTATGCAAACAATTATTTCATTTTAGATTTTTGTTTCATTGGCATTACTTTGTAGAAATTTGTTTTCACATTGACATTAAAGTTTTTTTTCATTTGGTATGAAGAAAGACCTTTTAATTGAGAGGGGTAAGCCGAAAGGAAAGAAAGATTGACCATGAATGATTTATGACAGCAAAAAAGGGTCAAACATCAAAGGGGTGAATACTTTTAAGAAGGCACACTGTACTATTAATGGTAATGGTAAATGGTATTGATTAAAAAAAGATTGTTGTCATTGTAATTTATTTGTGTTTAATTTGTGTTTTTGTCATGTTAGTTTAATGCTTTAAAAAAAGATTTGTTATTATTACTGTTGCTGATACTAACAATATTATTGTATTTTTTTATGAATTGTTTTGTGTAAAGTGCTATATTTGTAAGTGCAAATTTAGGATAGGGTTGTAGAGCTTACAACTTTTTTTTCAAAATTTAAAAAGTAAAAAAAAAAAAAGGTGGGAATGTGGCGAGACTTGACTTCACTGCCTTTGCCAATACAGTTAAGACAATTTTAATACAGACAGCTGTGAGCTTATTTTTGCACTTGACTTGTAAGAGTGTTGTTTAAATGTTTTTCTCCCTATGGGAAGATGTGTCTCAACTAGCGCCCAGTGATGGGGAAAGTTATGTATGAGTTTTTACTTTTGCATCTCATTGCACATAACTGCGGTGCATCCAAAGAATCTTAATGCTTGATGAAAAACAGCTGGCTTTCTAACAGAGACATGAAAGCACGCATCGCTTTTCTCTCATGGATATCTCAAAGCATTCACAGGTGGCTTAATCTTGCTTGTGACATAAAAAAGGACAAAAAATAAGCAACACCAGAAAGTCATTTGCCTGTGATTGACAGTCAGTATATAATACAAGAGTAATTCCAATCATATCATGTGTGGGTTTACTGGCTATGGAGGCTGTGTGTTTGTATCGCTTCATTTGGCCTCAGGTGTGTTTACACAGTTATTGCGTTACTCACTGGGAGTGCAGGGTTTCTCTGTAGCTTCTCCCTGAGTGCTGCTCCTGGTCTGCTCTTCCACAGCAGCAGGAGCAGAAGGAACCGCAGGAGCAGCAGCTGCAGCAGGGTTCTTTTTGTTAGCCGGAGTGCTTGGCGCTGATGCTGCTGGCTGTGTTGGCGTCTGCAGGTCTGCAGTTTCCACAGAAGATGAAGTTAGGATGTACACTATGCACATAGAGATGCACCTACACGCACAAGATCCGGAGTAGCATTGAATTACAATCTGGAGTGGGTGTTTTGGGTGGTAACATTAAAGGCCCCTGCCCACAGGTTTGTGCTGGAATGTAAATGGACTACATTGCTGATGTGTGCACATCCTAACCTTGCAATTCATACTGACAGCTGAAGTGTGACGGGAATTAAAAACAGGAGGTGGAGCTGAATCAAATGAGACGTTTTCATTTCTGACATTTATTCCCCTCCTCTTTTAGCAAGTCTCATTTCACTTCCTCAAGTGAGACAACTCTCCACAGACGAGCACCCCGCCCAATCTGCTGTGAGCCGTATTTAGTGAACCATACAAGGACCCGGGCTGAAGGATAAAATATTTAAAACGCACTGTGTTAATTTTCTTGAGGGTTTGACCACTGGTTTTTGTAATACACATGGAGCATGATGTGCATTTTAGATCATTAAAACATGACGGCTTGACATGGTCACAACTTTTGTCAACAGGCACTCAAAGGTTGTGTATGTTGCAGATAAAGCAACTTTCCTGTACTTAGTAGCTACTTCATCACCCAATAATTTATAAACTATAATGCTGAGATCAAAATGTTAAAGGAAAGTGCACTTTTTTTAACATAACGCTACATATTGGAGCTGCCGCCACTGCTGATGTGTTTTTGTTTTTGACGGTAGGTGTAGCGCTCCTTTTGATGTTGCTGTGTGACATCAATGCACCCGGGAAGGAAGAAATTAGCAAAACAATCCACACAATGCTCAACTTTTATGGTGGATAATTGGTTTCAGGCCTGACTATAAAAAGTGAATTTCCGTAGAGTAGGATTCCTTATTTATTAATACCTTCTAAATAGGCTTTTTTTTTTGTTTTGTTTTTCTTGTTTTATTTTTAGTCCTGTAGACATGAAATACCACATACAGTCACCCTTACACATTTACACATTACACCATTACACAACCCTTACACATTTATTGCTCAATATAGTAGACATAAGAGAAAAAACATATTCAACACATCACATAATAAAGACTCACACCTTGGCATTTGGACAGTTCCTTGTTGTTGTTTTGTTTACTTCCTTTTTTGTACAGTACTTATGACCAGTGTAGAAGATTGCCACATCTTTGAATGTGTCTTCTGAATGCCTTGTATTTGTAGTTTACTTCATGTAGCAGTTTTTATGCTTAAAATGCTTCATTTTGGTAAAAACAATAAATAAAATGTGCTTAAAAATCAATGCATAAAACACATATTTGTCAACATCTTAAAGATCTTATACACAAAAAAATGCTTTCAGTCTTAACCTTTTAAAACAGGGGTCTCAAACTCAATTGACCCTGGGGCCGCATGATGCAGAGTCTGGCTGAGTCTGGGCAGCAGCTCGGCGCACATGCACGAGCATGCAATTCAAATAAACTTTCTTTTAAAAAAAAGGAATCTCTTCAAACATCTTATTTTATTTTTAAATACAAAATAAGAGACAAAGACACTGTGTAAACAAGCTGTGTGCAAAATTACTAATACAATTAAATTCTCAATCAACAAATGAATAAACAAACCAAATAAAATGAACAAGGACCTTGGTGTAAACAAGTTGTATAACTTTCCTCAGGTACATCCCCTTCTTTGGTAGTCAGTTTGTTTGGAACATACTATACTGTTAACTTTTTTGTGTACAGAACTACTGATAAAACAATCAAACAAATAAACAAAATAAAATGAACATGAAATGCAATTATTGTGCACTCCCCCCTTATTAACAGTGTCTTGTCTGTTATCTGCCTGTTCTATAGTCATGTGATGTTTTGGCGCTTTCTGTTTCTGACACCCTGAGTGAGACTGTCATGTTGAGTATCGACATCCCGCGATTGGTCAAAAGGGTGTGAACTTTATTTTTACTCTACTCATAAACAAATAGTTACCTCTTCTTCTCTGCCTTGTGAGCGCAACAATATAAATCTTGATGACCGCACTAAGATTAAACTTACTTATAAAGGTGGGGGCCACAAAATATTGTCTGGATGCCGCAAATGGCCCACGGGCCACAAGTTTGAGACCACTGTTTTAAAATATTGTAAGCACATCTCACCTCTTTTCCTGCGCGTCTCTTGGATGTCCTCGCACATGCGGTCAAACTCGGGGTCCAGCTCCGAGGCGAAGATGGCATGTGCCGTGTCCTTCAAGCTGCACGCTCGGTGCCTGATCACCTTGTCTGATGAGAGAGAAGGAATTGTGCTATGTCATGTACTTTCTCTGCAGAATGCAACAAGTGACATTCAGTGTCGTCTACGCCACATCCTATTATGAGTGTGGGGTTTGGATGGGGGACATCAAGCTCCAGTTAGCATCTTCAATTGAACGCAGAGCTGGTTTTGGTGAGAAATGTTTGCAGCAATAATGATAATGCCATACAATGATAATGCCATGCAAAGGGTTTTGGCCTTTTAGGCCAAAATGGGACACCCACTTCAATCCCACCATTCTTCACCTCAGCTCGGATGTGCCCGGGCATCATTAATGCCCTATTTTCTGTGACGTCACGGTGGGAAAATGAAAGGCGAAGCTGAAGAAGCAAGGCTAAAAGCATATCCACTGTAAACACGCCGTCTTTCATTAAGGCAGGCGGGCCGATGCAGAGCCGCTCAGGCAGAGAGGTCACAATCTGCCACTGTCTAATTGGAAAAAGTCTGCATAATTGTGACCGGGGCAGCTGGTGTGTGTGTGTGCGTGTGTGTGTGTGTGTGTGTGCGTGTGTGTGTGCGTGTGTGTGTTATGAAAAGAAGAAAACACGTGAAATGACAAGATGCCCTGGTGGGATCTGGTCTGCTTCTACTACTCAAGAATAATTCTGATTTGTGTTCCTTTTGCATTACTGCCACCTACAGAACTTGAGAGGAGACATAAAGTGGAACCTTGTCTTATGAAAATCTTATTACACAAAAAAATTCATGATAACATATTTCCGTCCCATTTAACAAGAATATTCAAAATACAAAAATTAAGTACCGCCCGGAATTTGAATGTACAGCACAGTGTTCCCTCGATGCATTGCAGTTCACCTTTCCCGGTTAAACGTGCATTGTGTTCTGCATCCTTATTGGCTCAGGGAGAACCCACGTGTTGTGTCTGTGTCCTGATTAGCTAAAGGAGAACCCACGTGTTGTCTGGGTCCTGATTGGCTAAGAGAGAACTGACGGGTTGAATTCTGCGTCCTGACTGGCTACAGGACTGTAGACCATTGTCAATCTCCTCTTTGCCTTGCAATACAAAATGTGTTCTTTTGCAAACTTTTTCCTGCACTTGGGTTCTCTCCCTCTCTCTCTTTCTCTCTGCATCCCCGGGGTGGAGCCACCACACCGCAAGCCAAAACATCATTTTTTCGAAATCTACTGAAGTTTGAATTTAGAGAGTGTTAAAACCTGTGAGAAAATATTAATGCCTGTCTGAAAAAAGTGTATGGTGAGGGGTTTTACAACTGTCAATCATGTATAATAATTGTAAAATAATAAAAGTTAATAAAGCTACTTAGCGGATTTCACTTATTGTGGGCTATTTTGGGAACCAATACTCAAGCAATAAAGGAGGGAACACCGTACTACACCGCCATACAGGCTGCCGTCCCCTGGTCGGTAATGCACCAAAGCAATGAATGCCAACCGCCAACAATCCAAATAAGAAGAAGCTGCAGCAAAACAGAGCAGTTGGGCACAAACAGATTAGCATGGATTGGCATTATCTCACCGGTACTCTCTAGTACCCCGCCCCCTCCACATACGGCTCCGCGTTTCATTGCAGTCTAGGGCAATGCCTATAAACTCAAGTTACGACTTCTATTCTCGTAAAGTTACGACTTTACTCTCATTAAATGACCATATTTTTCTCGTAAATATACAAAGTTACTGTCGTAAATTAATGACTCAAATGTTGAAATCTGATGATATTAATACTCCATTTGACAGGCATTGCCCTAGACAGCTATACACACTGGGGACTTGTGTGGCCTTTGGCCTGGGTCAAAGGTAATATGACTTCTTTTCTTGTAAAATTACAACTTTTAATCTCGTAATATTACAACTTTTCATCTTGTAAAATTACAATTATTTTTCATGTAATATTACGACTTTTTTTCTCATAAAGTTACGACTTTTAATTTCAAAATTTAACTTTTTTTAAATGTGGCCCTGATATGCAGTCTTAATGATGTAATGTACTGTATTCATTGAAATTGTTACAGTAATAATGCACGCCAGGCTTATTTGTGCAGTGTTAAGGCCACACTCTCTTGGCCAAGGACCGAGGCTCGCGTTTGTCTTCTTTGTTAAACTCCCTAATTGCATTTTCTACCCTTAGCGTATCATCAGCATGCCCTGCGTTCCAACAAATGAGCGTGCACTCGCCTGCAAAGATAGATATGATTTATTCATTTGGGTTGGCAGAAAATTGCTTCCCACCAGTATCAGGCAGGGCGGGAATTAAAATAGTTACATCGAGCAAATGGTCGGGTGCAGGCATATTCTACTCTATGCAGCTTTCAATTCATATCAATCACGCCTGCTGTCCTTAACATGCTCTGTCAGTGAATACAGTACAGACATTTCTCACGCATTGAAACCGCACTCGGAATTCTGATGAATTTGTCAGCAAACAACAGGCCTTGTTATGTTCCAGCGCTCAAGATGGGAAGGAAGGAGAAGGCAAGAAAAGGAGGAAAAAGAAAAATCTATTCTAGCTGTGAGACAAGAGGCAAGATTAAATTTTCATGCATATGCAGCCTTTCCTCATTTTACGCAGCTCAGAGCAAGGGGGAGCAAGGAAATGAATCTTTCAGCAGCGGAGGGTGTTCACGATTTTATTTACATTTCAGAATTTTACAAAAGGCGGCAGAATTGTTTGTGAATACAGCCCCTACAGGCACACTTAACAAGGCATTAATTTTAATCCTCACACAATGACTAATGGAGACCAACACACCTGGTAATTAATCACACTGATTTACCACTCGATTTAATGCTAGCAGTGCATTATCTCACTGTACCAAAAATGGTCAATATCAAACCCTTCTCTGCTCTGCTCAATCCAACTGACATTCTGTACCTTCTGCAGAGGAAGCAGAGTCTGAGGACACGAACGCGGAGAGTTCCATTGCCGTTGCTGAGGTTTATCTGGGGTAGTCAAAACATTTCCCAGTGGCAAGACTCAAGGGGTGGACGAGTTTTGCCTTGAGTTTCTTAAGGCTATGGATGTTGAGGGAAAGTCTTGGCTGACACACCTCTTCAAAATTGCATAGAAGTTTGGAACAGTCTCTGGACTGGCAGACCTGGGTGGTGGTCTTTAAGAAGGGTGACTGGAGGGTGTGTTCCAACTATAGGGGGATCACACTCCTCAGCCTCCCTGGGAAAGTCTATTCCAAGGAGAGGTGTACGACCGTTAGTCAAACCTGGTGCAAAAGGTACAATGTGTTTTATGTCCCTGTCGCGGAACACTGGACCAGCTCAACACCCTTGCAAGGGTACTGGAGGGTACGTGAGTGTTTGCCCAACCGGTCTGGGTGTGCTTGTGGACTTGGAAGAGGCATTTGACCGGGTCATGGTGTCCTGTGGGGGTGCTCCGCGAGTACAGTATCGGTGGCGCGCTATTACGTGCTATTCGGTCCTTGTACAATCAAAGCAGGATCTTGGTTGGCATTGCGACCAGTAAGTCAAGCTTGTTTCCAGTGAACGTTGGCCTCCGCCAAGGCTGCCCTTTGTCACGATTCTGTTCATAACCTTCATGGACAGAATTTCTAGGCGCAGTCAAGGCGTCAAGGAAGTCCAGTTTGGTATGGTTTCTCTCTCTGCTATTTCCAGACGATGTGGTCTTGAAGGCGTCATCAGGCTGTGACCTTCAGTTTACTGAAGCAGTTTGCAGCGAAGTGTGAAGCTTCTGGGATGAGACTCACCACCTCCAAACCCAAGGCCATGGTTCTCAATCTAAAACAAATGAATTATACCTTGCGGGTTGGGAGAGAGGTTTTTCCCCAGCTGGAGGAGTTCAAGTATATAGGGGTCTCGAGTGAGGGAGGGTTGGGGCATGAGGTGGACAAGACGGATCGATGCAGTGTCTGCAGTAATGCAGTCACTTTCTTGGACCATTGTGGTGAAGATAAAGCTGAACCGGAAGGCAAAGTTCTCTATTTACCGGTCGATCTATGTTCCCACCCTCACCTATGGTCGTAAGTTTTGGGTCATGACCAAAAGAACGAGATCGCGGATACAAGCAGCGGAAATGAATTTTCTCTGGTGCGTGGCTGGACTCACCCTAAGAGATAGGGTGAGGAGCTCAGCCATCCGGGTAGGAGCTCAGAGTAGAGCAGCTGCTCCTTCACATTGAGGAGCCAGTTGAGCTGGCTCGGGCATCTAGTTCGGATGCCTCCCTAGTGAGGTGTTCCGGGCATGCCCAGCCTTGAGAAGGCCCTGGGGAATACCTAGGACACGCTTGAGGGATTATGTCTCACAGTTGGCCTGGGAAAAACTAGGTGTCCTCACGGTGGAACTGGAAGAGGTGGCCGAGGACCGGGAAGTTTGGACTTCCCTACTGAGACTGCTGCCCCCGCGACATGTACCCGGATAAACAGAAGAAAATGGAATAGAAAAAACCTGCTATATTTTTTTCAGTAATACTAAGGCAGTGTATGGAATTTCTGGTTTATGTTTTAGTACTAGCTTTGCTTAACTTATTTATTCTTACCTCCTGGGTCTTTGTCGGGGTTATACTCTAGAGCATTGCTGCATATGAGGTCGATGTCCACCAGAAAGTCTTTGACTGTTAGGTACTGGTGCTTGTCAATCTTAGTCATGATGGTAGACAGGTCCATGGGCTGTCGGATCACCTCCAGGTAGTCAGACACCTGACAGCCGCACAAAAAGAGCAACATGTCATTCAATGAAGCCCTGAAAAGGCCCCTCCTTTCTGAGTGACACTCAGTCTCCCAAGTGTGTCCTTACCTCCTCAATGTCAACGGGCTTGCTGAAGATGTTGTAGCGTTTGTCTGTGGCCAGGCGCTTGGTAACGTCCCTGAGAAAGAGCCGCAGCTCCCGTAGCGTGTTCTCCTCCTGCTCAACCAGACGTCGCTGCTCCTCTGCGGACAGGACTCTGGGCCCCGGGGCCTCCGCCACCGGCAACACCTCTTCGCACCTTCCTGGAGGGGCAAAGGCAAAAACGTGGCACAAATGACAAAGTCAATAGTGGCACGGGAGGACCTCAAAATGGCACGATGCTGAGTTCTAAAGATGGGCAGGGTATCCGCTATGTGTAATTGCTCATGGAGGTGCGGCACTACAGAATAAAAGCCACCAAACCTTAAATATAAGGGTTTTTTTTGACACTGGAAAAAAAAAAATTCAGTAATATGAATCCATTTCCTATACTGCTTATCCTAATTAGGGTCGCGGGTATGCGGGAGCCTATCCCAGCTGACTTTGGGCAGGAGGCGGGGTACACCCGCAGGGCAGACATACTCAGATTCACACTCTAATGGACAATTTAGAGTCGGCAATTAACCTAACATGCTTGTTTTTGGAAAGTGGGAGCAAACCGGAGTACCCGGAGAAAACCCACGCACACAAAGGGAGAACATGCAAACTCCACACAGAGATGCCCAACCGAGATTCAAACCCTGAACCTCCTGACTGTGAACCTCAACCACTGTGCGGCCAATTTTAGTAATATATTGTTTAAATTTATTAATTCATTCATTTTCTGTACCGCTTATCCTCATTAGGGTCACGGGGATGCTGGAGCCTATCCCAGCTGACTTTGGGCGAGAGGCGGGGTACACCCTGGACTGGTTGCCAGTCAATCGCAGGGCACATATAGACAAAAAGACATACAACCATTCACACCTATGGACAATTTAGAGTGACCAACCTAACATGCACGTTTTTGGAATGTGGGAGGAAACCGGAGTACCCGGAGAAAACCCACACATGCACGGGGAGAACATGCAAACTCCACACAGAGATGCCCAACAAAGATTCGAACCCAGAACCTCCTGACTGTGAGGCCAACATGCTACCCATTCATCCACCGTGCGGCCATATTGTTTAAATTGATAGATTTATACGGTATGGTATATAGATACATAAAGGCCTCAATATCCATGCACATATTGACCACAATCAGTTTTATAACAATTTAAAATATCATTAAAAAATAAAAAATTTCATTGTGCTTTGGTTTGATAAGCATGCACCCGAATCGCTTCTCTGCATTGATGGCACTTGCAATCTATGTATGTATGTGAGCAGATACGTTACATCTTGTGTTGACTTTCACTTTGCTTCTTGTTGTTGGGAAAATGAACAACAGCCCGTTAAATGTGTAGTCAAATTATAATATTTTGCATGATCACATTTTGACAAGATTTCATGTGCACTAATAAATAATTAATTATACTACATGTTTTTGCAATATTGAACAACGTTTATTGGTTAATTGGTTTATAGTAATTCCAGGTTTAAATTTGTATTTTTCAAGGTTACATTTTGCTAAGGTTTCATGTGAGCACTGATAGATAATGATCATCCTACACATGTTTTATTCCTGTCTGATGTTGGCATCCTTGCCTTTGAGTGGGTTGAAGCATCACTTTTTTGTCCACTCACGATGGCTATGGTTTAAATCTGCATATTAATCTATTACCAAATTGAGGGGAAAATAACACAAGCAATCACGGTTAACAGCATGTAAAGTACAAAAATTCATACACCCAATGACAAACCCACATTTTTGCAGGAATCTCTACTCACAGTAACAGGTTTTCACTGCTGCAGCGTGCAGGGATTGGAAGACCAATATAAATGAAATCTTCAAGATTAAATATGGGGGTGGTCACTCGCCTTTAATACATTCTCTGTGACAATTACACGATCACACATGCATGCAAATTTATGTTCTTGCAGGCATGCACACCTACAGGGAATACCTGTACACGCATACATATACACACTCAACAGTACTAACTCACTGATTTATCCATGGTGGTATCATGTTGTTGGCTTTATTACAGTGATTATGATGTCAGCAATATAATTAACAGTTATTGTTATTCTTTTACTATTATGATTCATATTTTCATTGCTACTATTACCACTAATAAGTAAGACTATTTCAATACAGTATTATAAATGTGGTTGTCTCCCTCTGTTTTGTCCCCCTTATCTCCCGGCACTCCCCCCTCTGTCTTATTTTCTCTTCTTCTCTATCACCTGCAATGAACAATATCGTGTGCTGTCTCCATTCTGCTCCATTTTCTTTGCATCGTGAGGCGTTCAGGCGCACCTGTAGTTGACTGTGTTAGGCGCCAATTGTTTTTTTTTGTTTATTTACGTACCCCCTATTACAACTGGCGTACTCCTGGGGGTACACGTACCCCACTTTGGGAACCAATGTTGTAGCCAAAAGGTGCACTATTGAAGTTTGAAACCACAGCAGATATGCAGATCAACACTGCCCTCTAGGGTGCATGTCCAAAACTGTTCTCAAAGCTGTAAAAACACAAGTGTTCCTCCTCCTCTTTACAAATGTTGTGTTTAATATAGGTTGAGATTGGAATTTATCCCAAAACCTCATCTTGCCAAGCATCAAAAGTGGTTTGCTTATTTTTTTCAGTAGTGCTCAAAATAATAGCAATGAAATGTGACTAACCAGATTAATCACTGTTATTAATATATATTTTTATTGTTACATGGCAAACAAGTTATTAGCAGGTGTGAGGGGTTGGGAGTACTTTCAATGTTATTGTAGACCTGCCAACATGTACAAATTTATCACACTCAACATGCAATTTAAATCTTGAATATGCTTCATAGCTCTCCATTTTGTTGCAGTTTCCGGGTTTCATTTTTGAGTTCAGTCTGTACAGTACAGATTAATGAATGAATATCAGTTTCTCAATTGTATTTCAAATTGGGCGGGGCAACATTTCCGTCATTTGGGGGGGCATGACAAAGTATTTAGCTGAGTGACCACAGTTTGTTGTATAACTGCTTCACATCTGTGTGGCATGGAGTCAAACAACTTGTGGCACCTTTCAGCTGTTATTCCACTCCAAGATTATTTAACAACATTCCACAATCATTAACATTTCTTAGCTTTGCTTCAGAAACAGCATGTTTGATGTCACCCCTCAAATTCTCTCCTAGATTAAGGTCCGAGTATTGGGCTAGCCACTCCATAACATTCATTGTGTTGGTTTGGATCCAAGATTTTGCTGGTTTACTAGTGTGTTTGGGGTCATTGTCTTGATGAAACATCCATTTCAAGGACGTGTCCTCTTCAGCATAAGGCAACATGGCCTTTTGTATTTTGACATATGCAATATATCAAATAGGCCCGACACCATAGTAGGAAAAACATGACCATATCATGATGGTTTACTGTCTTCACCGTGGACTGTGGCTTGCATTCAGAGTTTGGGGGACGTTTCACAAACTGTCTGCGGTCCTTGGACCCAAAACAATTTTACTCTCATCAGTCCACAAAATGTTCTTCCATTTCGCATTAGGCTAGTTGATGTGTTCTTTGGCAAATTGTAACCTCTTCTGCACATGCCTTTTTTAACAGAGGGACTTTGCTGAGAATACTTGATTAGATAGATTAGTTTCACAAACATCTTCTGTCACAGTACTTACAGGTAACTCCAGACTGTCTTTGATCATCCTGGAGCTGATCAATGGCTGAGCCTTTGCCATTCTGGGTTTTCTTGGATCCATTTTGTTAGTTGTCTTCAGTTTTCTGCCAAGTGTCTCTGGTTTGGCTCTCCATTTTAAGGCATTGGAGATTTTAGCTGAAGAGCCAAACATTTTTGGCACCTCGATAGATGTCCCCCTCTCCAATCAACTTTTTAATCAAAGTACGCTGTCCTTCTGAACAATGTCTTGAACAACCCATTTCCCTTAGGTTTCAAACAGAAATGCGTGTTCAACAAGTGCTGGTTTCATCTTTAAAATTGGGTCACCTGAATGACAAAACCTTTGTTTTCAAAAAGTTGATTACTGATCACTACACCTTCTATTTTTTGAACACCCACTTTCAACAAATTGCCCGATTGCACAGCCTTAAGAGCATGCATATCATGAATTCTGGGTCTTGTTTGTTTTCTGAGAATCTACTGCACCTACAGGTAACTTGTTCGCCATTTAGCAATAAAAATATACTAAAAACAGTGATTAATGTGGTTAGTCACTGATATTATTTTGAACACTACTGTACTTGACCATGAAGATGGCCACAGTTTGACTCTGGTACAGATGAATTATATTTCCATTATCTTTATTCTTGGATAAATTTTTGGAGCCACTTCTATGGCAAATCTGAGTATTTTTTCCCGATTATAACACCATGTTGGCATAATGCATACCAGTATTCTTGGGGCGTGGTGGGGCTCTGGATGCTTGGACCAGCATAAGGTCTGAAAAAAAGCCCCTTCTTTCTTCTTCTCCTGGAGGATGCAGCGTAACCACCTCGCCGTAAGCCTTATGGAACATACTCCTCACCTAGAAAAACAAAAAAAAAGTAGGCATTTAGACAAATACAACTGCAGTATGTTTCCAGTTCTGTGCAGTATATAAGAGGAAAATGTAGCTACAGTTCATTTTGGCACTGTGATGGAGTTCAAGGCCGCAGCCGGTGTGAAGGCCCGTTTTTGCTGACCGAGCTGCTCCTTTCTGTCGGTCTGACATCAATCACTTCCTTTTTATCGCAGACGTGTATGTTCTCTCGGAATTGCCTCCAGGAGTTGCTGGAATCTTTGCGTTCTCCTCAGATAAGGAGGGTTTTAAAAAACAGTAAAACTGGAAGAAGGCTATAATGATGCAGTCTTTGCAGCACAACGTGAGGAATAGTCCTCGCTGTTTTTCGTCATATAGTTTTTCATCGTATAGTCAGCAGGGTGCGGACATGTGGTGGAAGTATTGTGTGCGGCAAATGGAAGACAACAGAGATAATGACTGGATCAATACACATACAGTACTGATTAATGCTGATGTCAGGTGTGGTTAAGAAAGGTGCAAATGTGGATATTTTCTTTTCTCCTACAGTGCATCCAGAAAGTATTCACAGCGCTTCACTTTTTCCAGATTTTGTCATGTTACAGCCTCATTCCAAACTGTATTAAATTAATCTCTTACCTCAAAATTCTACACACAATACCCCATTATGACAATGTGAAAAATGTTTTTGACTTTTCTTTAATTCATTAAAAATAGAAAATAAGCATTGCATAAGCATTCACAGCCTTTGCTTAGTGCTTTGTTGATCCACCTTTGGCAGCAATTACAGCCTTAAGTCTTTTTGAATATGATGCCACAAATTTAGCACACCTTCTTTAGGCAGTTCTGCCCAGTCTTCTCTGCAGTAATTGTCAAGTTCCATCAGGTTGGGTGGGAGATGTTTGTGCACAGCCATTTTCAGTCTCTCCAGAGATGTTCAATCGGATTCAAGTCTGGGCTCTGGCTGGACAGTCAGAGTGGTTCTGAAGCCAATCCTTTGAGATCTTGGCTGTGTGCTTTCGGTCGTTGACCTACTGAAAAATTAACCTTCACCCCAGTCTGAGGTCAAGACCGCTCTGGAGCAGGTTTTCATCCAGGATATCGCTGTATATTGCTGCATTCAGTTTTCCTTCTATCCTGATTAGTCTGCCACTTCCTGCTGCTGAAAAACATCCCCATAGCATGATGCTGCCACCACCATGCTTCACTGTAGGGATGGTATTGGCCTGGTGATGAGCGATGCGATTTATCCAAACATGATGCCTGCCATAAAGTTCAATATTTGTCTCATCAGATCAGATTTTGTTTCTCATGGCATGAGCTGACAGTCATTTAGGCGCCTTTTGGCAAATTCCTGACAGGCTACCATGTTCCTTTTACTGCTTTCGCCTGGTCACTCTACCATATAGGCCTGATTGTTGGATAGCTGCAGAGATGGTTGTCCTTCTGGAAGGCTCTCTTCTCTCCACAGAGGAACGCTGGAGCTTTGACAGAGTGACCATCTGTTCTTGTTGAGTTCTCCTTGACCAAGGCGTTTCTCCCCCGATTGCTCAGTTTAGACAGCCGGCCAGCTCTAGGAAGAGTCCTGGTGGTTCTGAACTTCTTCCATTTACAAATAATGGAGGCCACTGTGCTCAGAGTGACCCTCAAAGCAGCAGAATTTTTTATGTATCCTTCCCCAGATTTGTGCCTCTAGACAATCCTGTCTTGCAGGTTTACAGACAATTACTTTGACTTCATGCTTGGTGTTTATGCTATGATACGCACGGTCAACTGTGGGAACTTATATAGAGGTGTGTGCTTTTCCAAATCATGTCCAGTCAACTGAATTTACTACAGGTGGACTCTAATTAAGCTGTAGAATCATCAAGGATGCTCAGTGAAAAATGATGCACCTGAGCTCAATTTTGAGCTTCATGGCAAAGGCTGTGAATATTTATGTAAATGTGATTTCTTAGTTTTCTACTTTTAATAAACTCAAAGAATGTAAAAGAATGTAAAAAATATATATATATACTTTTTTCAAGAGAAAATTTGGCAGCACTGGTGTGTACATGAGATGGAAACCATTCACAGTTAGAGAAAACAATGAAATAATCGTTCATAAAAATATCAGAGCATATATTCTCCTAATCAAAAAATATGATATGCAGATATATGAACTCTGATTGGCTTTTTTTTATTATCTTAAAGTTGGCATCAATTCAGTGTTTAAATTAGCTCAGATTTGTCAACACATGTAGCTGCATTTTTGTTTGTTGAATTTTGTGGTTTTTAAAAGGTAACATTACAAAAGGTTAACATTTTTAAAAAGTGTATAAGTTTTGTAATGTTTTGCGTCTCCCAAACTTTTTTTTTTTTAACTGGAAGAGGAGGCAAAATGTTTTTTTTTATGGTAAAGGTTGTCGAGCCCTGGCTTAGAAGAATCAATCCAGCAAAAAGCCGGGCCACAAGACAACCAGAAATAAAATGAATGGAAAACTCAGTGCCTTCTCACCTCGTCTGACATCCGTGAGTATGAGGTCTCAGCGGTGGCAAGGATGAGGATGGGGCAGAAGGAGGGTACGTCCTGTAGCAAGGTGAGGAAGGTGCTTTTAATCGTGTCGCTCAAAGTCTCCCACCAGTCGGAGATGTGTGGCACAAACACCACGCTGGGAACACTACGGCAGGCCTCGCGGAAAACCTGGAAGTAGATCACGTAGGGATTAGAAAGCTCAATGTTGTTATAAACCAGGGGTGTGCAAACGTTTTCCACTGAGGGCCACATACTTTAGTGAAATATGAAAGGTTGCCACTTGGATATTATGTGAATATGCCAAGAAGTTATATATTGAAATTTCACGAAAAATGCGTATTATTAGGATGACTTTTGGTCTTTGAACTTTGACCCATTTTTGCAGTTTTTTTTAATTTTCCAAATATTTCAACTTTGTCTTCAATAATATTCATAAATGTTATTTTCAGAATACTATGACGATATTCCCATGTACCCTTTCCACAACCTAATTTCTCTTAAATATATCAACTCTATGCTACTAAAATTTGTTCTTAATATTACAAATTTATTCTTGTAAAAGTGCAAGTTTTTTTCTTATTAGAACACAACCTTTTTTTCTTTTTGTAATTACTTCAGGCCTGCACAGTGGATGAGTGGGTAGCACATTGGCCTCACAGTCAGGAGGTTCAGGGTTCGAATCTCTGTTGGGCATCTCTATGTGGAGTTTGCATGTTTTCCCCATGCGTGTGTGGGTTTTCTCCGGGTACTCCGGTTTTCCCCCACATTCCAAAAACATGCACGTTAGGTTAATTGGCGACTCTAAATTGTCCATTAGAGTGTGAATGTTTTTTGTCTATATGTGCCCTACGGTTGACTGCCGACCATTCCAGGGTGTACCTCGCCTCCCGCCTAGACTCAGCTGGTATAGGCTCCAGCATACCCGCGACCCTAATGAGGATAAGCGGCATAGAAGATCAATGAATGAATGAATAATTACTTTATTTCCATATATTGACTTTATTCCTATAGGCATACCTTTTTCGCAAACCTAACTTTCCAACAGTATTAGTTATTTTGATGTTTCTCATAATATTAGACCAACGTTTTTATGTTTTAATATTTCAACTTAACTGCTAATGTGTTTCCTCCTAATACTGGGAAGGTATAAATTACAACTTTTTCTCTTAATAGTTAGATGTAATTTGTCTTACTACTGATTTCTCCATTTTTACTTTTTTGTTTTGGTAGTTTTCTTGTTAAATTATATTTTTACAATGCGCCAGGAGCTGCACTTTGTGGACACTTCCGCTATAAGCATGTTTTGTGTGTGCTACCTGAGCACAGGACTCCTCTGGTGTCTTGGCACTAACGGAGTAGAGAGTGGGCAAGTCCAGGCGATGCACCGGCAACTTGTCCAGGTGGTGCAGCAAGGCAGGGGCAAGGTGGGAGCTCTGTCCCGAGCCCGGAGGCCCGGCCAGGAGCAGACGGGGTCGGTATGCTGTGGGCTGCTGCAGGGCGGAGCTGCAGTGGCGAGCAGAACATACGTCTTCATTAATACTGCTGTTCTATCTGCCGTTTGTATGTAAAACAGAGCAGTGCACGACTCACAAGGCGCAGTGAATGAAGGGTTTGTGCACTGCAGAGTCGGAGGACGGCGTGCTCGTCGGGGGCACCGCAGGGCAGGCTTCGTAGATGGAAATGTCTTCATTGTTGTCGCTGTACTCGTCCTCTTCATGCAGGTGATTGTCGCCGCCTAACAAAAACACAGAGAGGATGAATGATTACATTCTATAATTTCCAATGTATAATCTGCTACGCACAGAACGAGGAAGACGGTGTTCCGGGGATGGGGGATGGTCTACTGAGGAAATTTGGGATTCTTGGCATCTGGATCATAAGTTGTCACACCATTTAACTTGGTGGCGATTGTTGTTCTTTTCCCTCTTGCTTACAACGTGTTGACAGTTACGCTACATTTGAATGCGTTGCCAATCAAGAAACCAATTATGTCGGCGTTTATCAAGTTCTATAGACAGGATCCAGCACCCCGCCAGCCTCCTTAAAATTAATCACATAACTCAAGTAAAAAAATGGTAACATGGTACAGGTCATTACCATTTGTGTCTCTGTTGTTGTACTGGGCGTGGGGAAAAACTCGGACAAGAGCTTTCAGCACCAAGGAGAAAGAGCTGGCCAGCAAGGGTCTCAGAATGGGCGACAGGGCTCGGCCGGGGGGAGCCAGCACCCTCTGGGAAGCCGGTGTGATGGCCCTCATGGCCCTGCCAAAGTCGCCCGCGCCCAGCACAATGGAGGCCACGTCCAGTTTCAGCTTGACGCTGCTGCCGTATATCTGAGGGTACCGGCGGCGCAGCGCCACCAGGGCCGCCTCCGTGCAAAGTGCTTTGATGTCTGCACCGCAGTAGCCTGGACAGCAACACAATCAACATTAGCTTTGTTTTATAGCTGACAAAAATGATTAGTGTAATATCTAACCACATATCTCATTAGTAACTCGTCAATTTAATTGATATTTACAAAATTCTGACAGCAGATAGAAACAGCGGGTCCACACTGACACCCCTCAAAAACAGCACAACGCTAAACACTTATCTAGGGCTGCAACGATTACTCGAATAATTCGAGTACCTCAAATTACATAAAAATACGAGAGGGTTTTTTCTGTTTAGATGAATCGCTAACGACACCCACGTGCTTATATCACCCATGCAATGAATGGGATTTTAAAATGCGCAGCAAGATTGAAGAAGCAGGAGAATGAGACAAGACAGCAAAAGAGACAAAACAAAGTAAAAACAGACATCAAATGTGGCTCAACAGCAAGTGAAGACCGTGACGTGTATCCTTTGTAACGCGGCACTTACACACCACAACGGCGCATCTTATGTTGCATCATGTCCCCCCCGAATGGAGCGGAAGATTACAATGAACGCAGCGGTAATTAGTGAGATGAAGGTTCATTTACCGTAACGTTAGTAGTGTGGAGGGCTTGCTTTTGCTTAAATCAAATTGCAATGAAAGTCATGCAAAAAAAAAACATTTTAGCTCACTAATCAGTAGCTGCTCATTTCAAACAAGAACAAGAGTGAGACACTCAAAGGAATCTCAAACTTGCGGTCCCCACTACTGGACATGAAAGAGTAGTGTAAATGCTTTTGATATGCTTCTACTTCTGTTTGTCAGACACCTAAAGTTAGATGTTGTTTACACTAATGTTTATACTAATACAGTCTCATTGTTTTTCCAGCATTGTTGCTTGTATTTTAATTCAAACTTGCTGCAAAAATTCCACCCATTTTTTACACCACTTGTCCACACAATCATGGGTAAGCTGGAGTCAAACCAACTGGATGCAGCAAAATATAAATTATGAAATTATTTATTTTTTGCTTTGAAACTATTATGCTGAGTCATGGATCGTACTGTTTCATGGGGTACCCTGAGATTCCCAGCACTACTCCCAATACTTAATGCAGCCCAGCCCGACCCAGACCCTCCCCTCCAGTGGCCCCCAAGAAAACTGAGTTTGAGACAGTGTTTGTCATATTTTTGTCTTTTTAAGATTTATGAATGCACAGCCATCAACATACTGTAGTACGTAATGTAGATTTAGCAATGTCTTGGTAAAGAAATGATTATTTCTGTCCTTTTCCGGTAAATAGTTACAATCCGGGAGGGCTAAATTAATCTACAAAAGCACCATCACGTAGTTCATCAGACCCAAGAAAATATACTTTGTTCTTATGCACAATGTCAATTTAATTTGGTTTAGGCTATATCCACAGAAGACAAAACGCTCATCATTTCCAAAACGTTTTCTGGAAAGGCTTTAGGTTTATTTAAAAAAAAAAAAAATCAATTGGTTGTTCATTATTTAATCAAATGTTTTATTTTCTCTAGTCTATTTATAATTGCTCTTTAGCCAATTTCTTTGTAAAAAGAAATTTCAGTAGAATACTTGATTACAAAAATATTTGATAGCTGCAGCCCTATGCTCAACACTATGCCACAAAAAACGTACGTCAAATATAAATATTTTAAAATAGCAAGGAATAGGAATAACACTGCCGGCATTCTCCATGCAAACTAATAGTATATGATGAGTTTTTGCTTTCCCATAATACTTTCCACTAACTTAAACGCTGGTCCACCATCAGGGTCATCAAAGACTGAATAGTGTTACTATACTTACTGTGCTTCAATTCTTTTACACTTCCAAGGCAATAAAGGCTTATTTAAAACCATATTTAAAACTCTGGATTTCATAGTTTCATGATGAGGCCAGTTTGACCATTAAACAAATTATATATCCCTGTGATATAATATGAGAAAAAATGTTTAGCCATATAAAATCATATACATGTTTCCAGTGTAATAATGGTAATAATCATAGAGAAACATTAATAATAGCTTCTAAATAAATCATAAATCATTATTATACAACTCTCAAAGTCAGCTATGATAGGTAGACCCCAGCATACCCCGCACCCCTACTGAGAAGAAGCAGTATAGGAAAAAGTGTTTTTACCATTCCTGATGTCTTATTTTTTGTCACACTTAAATCTTCCAGATCAAACTAACGTAAATAATAATCAATTAAACTTTTTATGATTAAGGGAGAAAAATGCAAAGCTACATGGCACTGTGCGAAAAAGTGATTTTAGCCTAAACCTAAGATGTGGTGTGGACACTTAGGCTAAGGCTAAAATCACTTTTTTTTTGCATTTTTCTCCCTTAATCATAAAAAGTTTCATTTAAAACTGCATTTTGTGTCCGTTTGTGTTGACATTGACTGATATTTTGTTTTGCTAGTCAGACACATTTAAGAATGACAAACACTTAAATGTGAATTCAGGAAGGGGGCAAACACCTTTTCACACCACTGTATGTATTTTTATTTTAAGTCAATGTTTTGCTCTCTTACCGACACATTTCTCTGCAAGTTCATCAACAAATTCCTCTGACAATTTGGGATTCCAGTCCCGAGTGTGGATGTGCAAGATGTGCTTTCTAGCCTGTGGAAGAGAAGGTGAAAAAACAAAGGAAAGACAAATTTAAGAATGCAAAATGACGACCTAAGTATTGTTTGTCATGACAGGAGCAAGAAGTAAGAACAAAGTGACAGGTTAGAATATCTTTAGTAGTTGTCACAGTCAAAGGATACCTGCGTGGTGTGTTGAATAAGATGGCGATGATGAAAGAAAGCAAGGGTTTCATCACAAATAAAACATGTCAAGTTGTGCTACAGCTCTTTATTCCGAGCAGCACCGCAAAGACTGAAGGTGAGCTGCGTGAGTTGCATCATTGGCGCAGGACTTTCGCTTTGACAGGCCGACGTTTAGAAGCAAAGTGCTCGCTATTGTGAAAAGCAGCAACCCTTTTTCATCATATTTCATCACACTTGCGGCATCTGAGGGCCGCTTGGAGGTTTCAGTTTTGTGCCATGCAAACGGCCAAGGATAGGTCCTCAGGAGCTGTGTTGTTTTAAATCAGTGAGAGGTCACTATTGCAACAGGCTGCACTGTTTTGCTATGGGTTCTTTGTCACCTGAGGGCTGAATGTATAAATATCACAATGTTGCTTTTAATAAAAGACAAATGGAACATCAAGTACTTTGTCTATTGATACTTGGTCATGACCACAGTCACTCTGTGGTCAAGACATTTTTGCCAAGTCTATCTGGAAACCCATGACCTCGTCTCTCACCGTCTTGTCAGGCAGGCTGAACAGAAACTCCCGGTCAAATCGGCCGGGCCGCCGTAGCGCCGGGTCAATAGAGTCAAGTCTGTTGGTAGCACCGATGACCACTATCTCCCCACGGCTGTCCATGCCATCCATCAACGCCAGCAAAGTGGACACAATGGAACTAGAAAACAAGAGGGAAGTGGGTAAATAAACCACAATCAATAGTTTTTGCAAGGACATCATAATTGTGAGACTGCACAGTACTTACAAAGTGGCAAACGCTATGATATTTTAGCCATATTTTTACAGCTTTCTTTTCTGCTTTTGCAAGAATGTAAATGGAAAAAAAAGCAATTGGAATTCCAATGGAGGCAAAATGGAGTGCCGCACTACCCTGCAACCAGCAGAGGTGCTGTTGATTCTTTCTTGGCTAGTTTGCCGGTGTGGAAAATCATATAGGTTTTCATCTAAAATAATATATGCTTTCTAGATCAGTAAATTTATTGGAAATCCAATTTTGGTGTTTTACCTATGGATTTGATCCTGCCTACTGGAACGAACTGGAGCCAAACCGTCAATCTCGTCAAAGAAGATGATGGATGGCCTCATCAGGTAGGCCTGATCAAGATTGACAAATAAGATCGGTAAGGAATTAGCATCCAAACAAAAATGACAAGGTTTCTAGAGAGTCACCTGGTCAAAGAGCAGGCGCAGCTGGCGCTCCGATTCGCCAACCCATTTGCTGAGGCAATCGGCACCTTTCCTCATGAAGAAAGAAACCTTCCGGTCTCCCTGGCTACACTCGTTGGCAAGGGCCCGAGCTACCAACGTCTTTCCTGTCCCTGGAGGGCCGTAGAACAAACACCCCCTGCCGGGACCAGATGGAAGACAGTCAGCACCAACCTCTACAGAGTTTTCAATCACTCTAGAATGATTCACCTTGGCGGCTGAATTTTGAAACGCTCAAAGACTTCCGGGTAGAGGAGTGGGAACACGACCATTTCCTTTAGTGACTGGATATGATTGCCCAGGCCGCCCACGTGGTCAAATTTCACCTGCCACACATTGCCAAGAATTTTTCAAACAGGAAATCAACACTTCAGTAAAACTAATAGGGAGTTAGTTGGTGTGTTGCCAACTGACAGAGGTGTCTAGGTTCATGGGGTCCACATCTGCCAGACTCGCTCCTACTTTGGTCCGATCACGCAGGACGCCGCTTGTCAGGTCCTCTGCGGTCAAGTTCATAGGCAAACACCTGAGAAAAAGAGCACTGATAGTGATTTGAAGTAAGCGTAATCAAGGAAACAAGGAAACCATGGACCATGGCTGGGAAAAGAGGGTCAACTGTCGGAAAGCATCTCATCACCTGTTCCTCGCCCGTGTCATGCTCTTGCTCTTCCTCCTCTCAAAGCGCTCCTCGTCAGAAGATGAGGTGGTGTCGCTGCTGTGGATGGCATGTTTCTTCACTCTGACAACAAAGAGAAAAGCCCCCATTTTTTCCGGCATGCTTTGATTGTTTTGAGCCACACAAAATACAAAGAACAGAACACAGTCAAAAATCACATCTAGACAGAAAACAATTTGGCTTGAAAAGGCTTATTTATACCCACCCAATATTAGTAACACTAAACCCAGTTATATTAACACGATATGCAGCATGTTAAATATTATAATACATAAACAAGATATTACACCTACACACACACACACGTCTAATATGCATTATTATTATTATTAACGTGCTATACTCTGTACATCTTAGCAATACTAATGTGACATTACTTATATATGATGAGGGTATAATAATATCAATCATGCATTATAATTCATTTTTGGATTTACTCTACAGTATGTATACAAGACAATTTTGATTAATAAATAAAATGTTTATTATTGTTGATGCTAATAATAATTAGTTTGGATAGAAAGTGTCATGCATTAAGAGAGAGGCCAAGAACTTTGCAGACCTGTTGCCAGAGAGGGGCAGGGCTCAAACATCATGTCCACTCTTGGCCAAGTGTCATATGCTGTGCATTAAAAGAGACAAGATTTTGGGGGCCAGCTACGAGAAGTGGATGATCTCCTGCAGCCGAGTCTCCACTTGCCCTAATGTGTTCATTTTATTGTATGCGTCATATGCAGTGTATTATAAGAGAAAATATTTTTTCTGCATTTTCAACTGGATCCAGTGCTTCCCACCAACCGTATATGGCTTCTTCTTGCTGGGGATCTGTGGGTGTCAAAGAGCGAGGGGTTGCTTTGCTTCCTGTTCACCGGTTCTGAGAATACAAATAAGTGAGGAATAGATAGTTACTATGACATTTAAATGAGTATGGATTCAAAGCATTTTCCAAAGTATGCTCAACTTCCTAATACAGGGCCCAAACTTGTCCAAAGGTTTTTCCAGTGAGGGAAATACACAGATACAGTAGTACCCGAAAATAAGAATATCAAGTAAAAAAAATATTTTTTTGGCAATTTAAATTAAAACATCACACCAACAAATTACATAAATTATATAAATTTTCACGCCCATAAGTCGCACTTAAAAGTCTTACATTTTCTCCAAAATGGACGTGGCGTTTTATAATGTGGCACGCCTTACGTGTGCGCCAATTTCCAAAATTTGTAAATGTTGTGTGACTTTAATGAGTGGTCCGCTTGACTGACTGGGAGCATTTCCCACCGACACGCTGCTTATACAGAGGAAAGGCGGACGTGACTGTGGACAGCATGCAGACACTAAAAATGGGAAGGGTGCGTGTAAAAGAGGACGCTAAATGCAGGCCCTCATTATCTATATAGTGCTGGTATGTGCATTGTGCAAAACATCAATTTGGCTAAGGACCCCCGAAAATGGCACCTACAAAGAGACACCCTTACGAAGCACAGTTTAAACTGCAAGCTATCAGTTACGCGGTGGAACATGGGAATCGTCCAGCTGCAAGAGAATTCAAGATCAACGAATCCGCGGAAACAAGGCGAGGTGGCCCGAGTTGGAGGACCAACCCGAGCCATGAATTAATAATCAAAGAACAGCCGGGAGAAGCAGACACCATTCGACTGAGGGCAAAAACGCTTGCAGAAGAAATGAAAATAGAACTTTGTCAAGGAGATTCATCTTGGTGCTTTCGTTTTATGAAACGGCGCCATCTATTCATCGAGACGAGGACTACCGTGGCGCAGCAACTTCTGATGGATTACAAGGACAAGGTGGCCATCTTCCTCTCGTAAAGCAGTAAAAATATTGCCGACCATCACATCCAGTACAACCACATGACCAACATGGACGAGGTGCTGCTCACTTTCGACATCCCAGTGAACCACACTGTAGAGAAAAAGGGGACCAGCACGGTAGCGATACGCACAACGGGCACGTTGCCATGATAATGGACAGAAACTGCCACCTATGTTGATTTTTAAGAGGATGACACTGCCTAAAGGACACTTTCCAGTTGGAGTAATCATCAAGGCCAATCAGAAGGGCTGGATGGAAGAGGAGAAAATGAGGAACGGTTGAGTGTGGTGTACGTGAAGACAGAGAATGTTTTTTTCCAAGCATCAACATCCATGTTATCTGTGACTCAATGCGAGCCCATCTCACAGCCGCTGTGAGAAACCAAGTACAGCAAATGAAATCGGAGCTTGCCATCATTCCAGGAGGCTTGGCGAAGAAACTCCAACAGCTGGACATCGGTGTAAACAGGGCGTTCAATGTGAAGTTGCGAGCGGCAGATGGCGAACACAGCTTTACTAAGACTGGGAGGCAGCGCCGGGCGAGTTACGTCACAATTTGTGAATGGATTGTGGATGCTTGGCCTAACATGTCTGCGTGCACTGTTGTTTGAGCTTTTGCAAAACCCAGCATCATTTCTGAGGAGCCGCACGGCAACGAGACTGACTCTGACAAAGACGAGAGGCAACCGGGCATGTTTGATGGAGAACTTCCCCGGCTGTTTATTTTGGATACAGAAGATGAGGACTTAGATGGATTTGTGGATGATTGATCAAAAAATAACGTCAGTATATTGTTAAATACTTCAATAAAGTACAAGCAAACTCAGTTTTGCTCCTGATGGCTTTTTAGAAACAAATGCTAGCGTATGTTTTAGCGTGCATGCATGGTACTGTATGCATGTTTTACCATGCCTGTGTCCAATAATAAAGTATGCCTTATGTATGTGTGTATTTATGTGTGTGTATTCACACACACACACACACACACGCACACGCACACGCACACGCACACGCACACACACACGCACACGCACACGCACGAGAACCTCAGGATACGAATGCCCCGGAATACGAAAATTTCGGGATACGAAAATACCTTGGTTTTTTTTTTTTTTGCTTTGGCTTACAAAAATTAATTCGCTTTAAGAAAGTTTGCCGATCTTACCAAAATTTGTTTTTTTTCAAAATTTTCCTGATTTACCGTATTTTAAAGTGCATGCTAAAACATACGGTCTACACTTTTCTCCCACAAATCCATCTTCTGCATCTGACTTGGACAGCTTGGCAATTTCGCCGTCAAACATGCCGGGTTCCCTGTCATCATTGTCAGTCGGCTGTTCAGCAATGATGCCGGCTTTCGTGAAAGCTCGGACAAGAGTTAAAGCAGATACCTTAGCCCAGGCATCCGCAATCCATTCACATATGGTGGCGTAACTCTCCCGGCGCTCTGCAGCATGCGGGTAGCGCTACGGGCATGGTGGAGGTAAGCGTACGTACGCTACATATGACGTAATGTTCTGACGTAATGTTCTCTGGTTGGTTTAACGCTGCCAGCGTAATTATGACGTAATGTTCTCCGATTGGTTTATTGCTGCCATTTTAAATGCCGTACTGCACTTCGCTGTGTATTAAAGGTAAGACACTTAGAATTTTAACTCAATATACATTCTATTTCAGGTTTTATAATTACATTACATTTGTATTACAATACTCGTTATTTATAAAGTATTAAATGTGCAGAACAGTGTCTTTTCCATTGTATGAGGGGTGTTCCGTTTCAGTGGAACGAACTAGCCAATTTACCTGTTAAATGTTGCTAGGGTTACAAAAAAATTTGGCTTACAAAAATCCTTTTGGAATGAATTAATTTCGTATCTCGGAGTTCCACTGTATGTCTTTACACTTCCACCCACACACACACAATTTGGACACTCCTGACCGAATACAACGTGAGTAGTTACCAATAGGGGGTGCCTCGTATCTCTGCACTGTCTTGCGCTGCCTGAGGTTGTACGGCCTATCGTTTTCCTCCCCGGCTTCCTCCGCTTCATCCCCTTCATCGTCATCATCATCGTCCTCACCATCCTCTTCTTCTTCGTCCTCGTGAGACTCTGCAAGTCGCGTATTAATCTTTAGAATAACTAAATACAGTGACATCAATGGAAAAAATCTTTGACCGACCTTCCGTACCCTCCTCCTCCGCTTTGCTCATGACTTTGTGGTGCGTGGGCAAGCTGAAAGCGCCCCGGCGCATGGATTTCCTTCGCTTCACACGAGAGTACATGTCCATGTTTTCCTAAAAAACACACACAAACAACGTGTTTGTTTGGGTTGCGCTGCTGGTTTTCTCTCATCTCTCACGTACTCACCTCCTCCGTGTCTCCGGTCCACATGCGAAGACGCTCCACCTCTCGGTTCTGCCTGATGCTGCTGATGTTGTCCATCTCCTGGAGGACAGCCTCGGCAGTGCTGTTCAGATACATGCTCAATAGTCATTAAAAACCAAAGTCAAGGCTACAGGCGCAACTGAGGAATGCAACAGGACAAAGGGGATCCAAGAGGATGTTTGTGGTTTGTACTTGCGTCCTTCCACTACCATATGATGGATGCACTATGTCCCCTTTTAGCCTGGTAACTGTGGCTGATTTGAATGCCAGTTGGACTTCCCGCTCACCTGTTAACCAGTTGGTCAAACAGCAGGCTTTGGTTGAGGTGTTGGAATTGGCTCTTCCTCACTCGGCAGCTCCTCTTCAGCTCCACATGGCCGTTCATGTGGGAGTGGTCGCCCTGCTCCTTCCGGTGGCCCATATGGGCTGCTGCATTAGAAACACAATTCATTTAGTCAAGGATACCATTCTTTAATTTTGTATGCACTGCGTGACATTACCATGACCGTTCTGCATTATACGAGAGGACAACCTGAAATGGAAAGAAAACAATGGAGGATTAGATTTTAGGCTTGATTTGATGGTGCGAGTTTTCATTACACGCTTAACAAGTGCAATGACGTTCGTCAGCTGACCTGGTGCGGTAGGTGGGAATGCCCCAACTAACCCTCTGGCCTTTGGTCTGGGGCGAGGGGGAGGTATCGCTGGAGCTGGGCTCTGACGCCATTTGCCTACGGGGCCGCTTGGTCGGTGGGCTGAGCCGCGGGCTGCTGGGAGTGCTCACGTCACTGCTCATCTCCTTCTGGTGACGGGAAAGACAAAGTGCACAAAGTGACAATTACAACTACATCTACTTGTGTATGTATTATTTATTTTTATTTTGTTAAAAAAAAAACATTAAATAATGAAAATACCAGTTCATATTTAATTACAAAATTCTTCATTAGTTATTTTATTAATGATTTATGTAATTAGTTATTGAAGTGTTTATTTACGTATTTGATTATTTAATAAATTACTTATATAGTAATCTTGAATTGTTTTGCTATTTAATTATTCGCAGACTTGCGGTTGCTGCTTAATTAATTTTATGTCACAACCAACCATCAAAGTCTGTGGGCGTGGCTGACTATATTATATACAGTTAGACTTGTATTAGTAATTGATGTGCAACGGAAGAAGGGGTAGTTCAGAACAAGATCTACTTCTTCCTGCTCCTCTTCAAATATGTTGAATAATAAAAGTGCACACGTGGCTTACTACAATGAAATCTGGCATGTTCCAAATCAACTAAAACCATTAAAACTACCATTACCATTTTTAATGACACCACTATTTCTACAAAATATGACCCTGTCCACACAAAAACATTCATGAGATATTTATTTGGCTGGGTTGAAAAAATATATATAATCATACTGCGCCGGATCCAGACAGAAACCAATCTCTGAGGCTACGTTCACACTGGAGGGTAGGATTCCCAATTTGGATTTTTTTCTTAAAATCTCATTTTTTTTATGTGGTGGTTCACATTTCCAAACAAATGTGACTTGTAATGTGAACGCAACGCGCCTGGAAAATGACCCGCATGCGCGGAAGCACGACATCACTCGCATTTCCGTGTGTTTACGGGAGTAAAGACCGCTGTCGTGTGTGATCCAGTGATGTACGACAGCATTGATTTCAATTTGATTCGATACTGGATAAAATTCACGCTGGTACCAGTGACACCAATTCAATACTATGTGAAAATTGATGTGTAGTAAATGGTAAACGTAGAGTACAGTATTTCAAATCAGAACAAAGAATACAAGACCTCATAGTCATTTCTTGATTTAGATTAACCCCTGAAGTATATTGAGGTAGTCGGTGATTTACAATACAGCCAAGCTTATATACACCATCAGAAAAAGGGACAAAATAATATACGTTAAGTATCAAAATATCACTATTTTGATTCCAGAATCGACTTTAGCTCATGAAATGCTGGTATCAGAGATATCAACATTTCAGTATCGATCCGCACATTACTAGCATGCCCTCCTTAAAGCGTTCGCGACAATTTCAAGGATTTGTGCAACGGGAGTCAATATTTTCTCAACCAAATGATTCCGTGTGGACGATTAAGAAGATGGCAAGCATTTTGGTATGAAAGTTTGTAAACAACTTGTTGTCGCGTCTGTCCAAGGTGGTGTGGCTGGAATGGCGAGACATTGCTGCTTCGGCAGCACTCTAATTTTTCTGGATGAGACAAACTAAAAAATCAGAATCGACGTGCCGTTTGAACACAGCGTGAGTTAAAAGGATGTAATACACGAGGCACACCCACATGTGACACAACAAACCATACTGTAGAAGAAGAAGGATCCAATGCACATGCATTCTAACCTGAAAACCTTTCCGTGTGGATAGCGTCAGTGATCTTTCTTCCAGTGCAAGTCAGGTGTAGAGTTATAGTGTGATTATTGTTTCTCAAGTCATTCCCCAGCGTGGATGCAGCAAGAACAAGAAACAAGAAACATCTCAGGCTGCGTCTATTGATTCCACCCGTGTCTGTTCCTTTGGTCACGACTGAAAGTTAAGCTAAAATTGAGCCCCCCAAAAATAGCAAGTGGCAGCATTTTAAATAAAAAAGGTGAGAAATATTATTGGATACAATAAATAACTAACAGCAAAACAGGAAGGTGGTGTCTGTGTTTATCTCAATGGTGTCTTGGCAACAATCACATCTTCAATTAAGTTTAAAGTAAGCTTAAATCTCAATTTACCCTTTCATTCATCATTTTTATACATTAAGAATTGTTTTCTGAATGTAAAGCTATCATTTTATAACTACAAGAACATGTTCTGTGCTTTCTGGCGAAGATGAATTGCATTCATATTATTTTTAGAACAAATTGAATTGATTAAAATATGTTTTGATTAAAGTTTGGCCTTACGAAATGAATAAACGCTAACCAAGGTACCACTGTAAATGGAAATAAGTATTGTAACTACTATACAGTGTGTTGTTTTGATGCTTTCCAAGACACAAAGCTTGTGTCAATTTGACCTGACCAGCTGAACAGTACATACAGTGACATTGGAATACATCACTTAATACAATGGACAGTTCCAAATGCCCAAAAGGAGTAGATGGAAGCGAAGCTTATTCAATCCTGCCCCGTAGGATTTTCCCCTATTTCAATACATTTGTACACTTCCTGCAGTTCCCCATCCCAACCCATTTTCCTGCGTTTATTTGGGTCGCGGGGCCAGCAGTTTTGGTAGGGAAGTCCAGACTTCCCGGTCTCCGGCGACCTCTTCCAGCTCCACCGGAAGGACACCAAGGCGTTCCCAGGCCAGCTGTGAGACATAGTCCCTCCAGCGTGTCCTAGGTCTTCCCAGGGGCCTTCTCCCGACTGGGCATGCCCGAAACACCTCACCAGGGAGGCGCCCGGGAGGCATCCGGACTAGATGCCCGAGCCACCTCAACTGGCTCCTCTCGATGTGAAGGAGCAGCGGCTCTACTCTGAGCTCCTCCCGGATGGCCGAGCTCCTCACCCTATCTCTTAGGGTGAGTCCAGCCACCCTACGAAGGAAACTCATTTCCGCCGCTTGTATCCGCGATCTCATTCTTTCGGTCATGACCCATAACTCATGACCATAGGTGAGGGTGGGAACGTAGATCGATCGGTAAACAGAGAGCTTTGCCTTCCGGCTCAGCTCTCTCTTCACCACGACGGTCCGGTACAGCGACCGCATTACTGCAGACGCTGCACCGATCCGTCTGTCGATCTCACGCTCCAACCTTCCCTCACTCGTGAACAAGAACCCGAGATACTTGAACTCCTCCACCTGAGGCAAGACCTCACTCCCAACCCGGAGGGTACAGTCCACCCGTTTCCGACTGAGAACCATGGCCTCGGATTTGGAGGTGCTGAGTCTCATCCCAGAAGCTTCACACTCAGCTGCAAACCGCTCCAGTAAACGCTGAAGGTCACAGCCTGATGAGGCCATAAGGACCACATCGTCTGCAAATAGCAGAGACGAGATCCTAAGGTCACCAAGCTGGACTCCCTCAACACCTTGACTGCGCCTAGAAATTCTGTCCATGAAGATTATGAACAGAATCGGTGACAAAGGGCAGCCTTGGCGGAGGCCAACGTTCACCGGAAACAAGCTCGACTTACTGCTGGCAATGCGAACCAGGCTCCTGCTTCGATTGTACAAGGACCGAATGGCACGTAGAAGCGGACCATCAATCCCGTACTCCCGGAGCACCCCCCACAGGACACCACGAGGGACACGGTCGAATGCCTTTTCCAGGTC
>QODF01000058.1:915748-954397 GCA_024372805.1 Oostethus manadensis | reverse complement strand
CTTCATGCTTTTGCATATTGTAGCTCTATTTAAAACCTCATCAAGATCCAAATGTGCAAAATGTAATTTCTAGCAATTTTTAAACTAGTCATCCTCGTGCCAGCGTTGTATGCCACGTGAAGTTTGTTTCCTGCTCTTTATGTACAATATACAGTATGTGTGCAATATATATACATAGGGGTACAATACGCTTTAAAAACAGATGCTGAGCACAGAGTTAGCTGGTGCATGTTGCTCACAGCAATGTCTGACAGGTCACCTCTTCACAGAATTTGAGGATGTTCACCCATTGAAAATTTCATATCTATTATACTTTCATATCCATTATTTGCAATCAGATTATTTTTGTTTTGGTTAAGTGTTTCTTCCCTCCTTGCCATTTCATCATCTCCTATATGCTCTGTGCTATGCACCCTTACAAATGTTCTTGGCAGCAATTCTGCCTTTTCTTTATTTACGATGATCCATTCCTTTCCATTTTTTGTTACATGGCTTCTACTTTCTTTCCTTTGCGCAGCCATTTTCTTGATCATTCCCCATACATGTGCTAATGGTGTATTTCCATCTATATTATCACAACACTTCCTCCGAAACGCCCTTCTTGTCTTATTTATTACATATCTTACACTAGCTTGTTTCCTCTTATATTCTAACATATCTTGAAAATTGAGTTTTTTTAAAAAAATTTGGAACGCCTTATTCCATTTTTTTATTGCTTCTGTACATTCTTGTGTCCACCATGGTGCTTTTTTTCCCTTTTACATGTACTTCTTGTCTTCGGTATGCTTTGTTTGCGACTACAACTGCTTCCACAATAGCTGTTGTAGTGGCACCATTAATATTATTTATAGACTGATCTAATTCAACCTCTTTTAACTTAACATCTGCAATTTTCCTAAATGTATCCCACTTTGACTGCTCATACTTCCATCGCCCTTCTCTTATGATAGTTCCCATTCTTTCTTCTGCATTGATTTGGATGTGAATTGGGAAATGATGGCTTCCTATAGTGTTCTACTTGATCTACTTCTACTTTGCCTTACTTGCACACCAAACTATATTCCTTATCCATTGATCCATTAAAGCTTCCACTTGAATTCAGACCACCAATGAGGGAAAGTGCATTTGAAAGCTCCTCCGAGTTAAGTTTAAATTGACTGTGATATCACAAATATGTCACTTTTGACTTTGGAAAACAAACGCCTTCTGCACATTGGAGAATGTAAACGGAGTGGCTCGAGATGAAGATGAGGCGTCAAAATGGGCTTCAAACACACAAAAAGACACATTTGCTAATCGAATACATTCAAAACGTCCAATAAAAGTGTCTTACAGTTGTATCACAACAGTTCGATCACGCCGAACGTCGTTCCATTGTCCATCTTAATCTAATTAGGAAAAACGACGACTCGTTGCGACAGTAGAAGCCAATTTACGTCGCTGCTGCCGTAAGCGAGTAGGGAAGGTGAAGACTCGTGCAGCCGACGCAGTACTGGTAATGTGAACGCGGTTTGGTATTTGTATGTGTGTTTAAGTGGTGATGTCTGGTCACTGGTGCAGGATTGACAGTCAACGGTGCTTCATTTTAGACATTAACACAAAACTGAACGTGGTACAAGTCAAGGCACCTTTCAGTCACGTGATTATGTTCTAAACGTCTCGTTTCTGGTTTCAGATGGGCAACACAAGACGTCATGATACACAATGACGTCGACCGTTGGTAAGACGTTGGCCATTCTCCACGTGCTGTGTCCAATTTACCCCATAGATTTTTTTGTTTCTTTTAAAGTGACATAGTTAGGACCGCAGCTATTGAATATTTTAGTAATCAGGTATTCTACCGAAAATGTCTTCCATTAATCACGGCGTTCAACTTGCTGTTTAGCCGCATTTTGTGTCCAATTTGTTTATGTCTTTTGCACCTTCAAACTACTGCGCAGAAGGATTCGCTTCCATCTTTGCCCTGCGCGGGTGATGCCAGCAATTCCTCGAGGCAGAAAAAATCCTTTTTGTAAGAGGAATGGAATAATTCCCCTAGACTACCCGCATGCGACTCTGCAGCCTCCTTGTTGCAGCTCCCTTTGCTAAGCGCGGGGATTTTTTTTTTTTTAACACAAAATCAAAAAGAATATGCAATATCAGACTCGGAATATTTAACTTTTTTCCTTGTCTTTTTTAAATTTATTTATTTATTTATTTATTTTTACTGTAAGAGCAGACAAAATGGCTCTTGATGGTAAAGATTGCCGACCCCTGCCCTAGATGTAGTGAATGCCAAGGAAATGAGACACATAATGGAGCTTTTTTGTCCTAAAAGGGTTGCCAGTGATGACAATGAAGATGAGGCTTCGATGAGATGTAGTTTCTCAGTAGAAGACCTCCTGGATGAGGTGGAGAAGATCTGTTATGACGCGCCTGGGACATCTAAGGTCAGAAACAAAGATTGTATTGTAATTTGCTTTAATTAGAAGTTGACATTTATTTGCACTGAAAACAAAAAACAGATGCAATTATGAGAATAAAGTTGACGAAAGAGACGTATACAGGTGCTGCTCAATAAATTAGAAAATGACCAAAAAGTTTTATTTCAGTAATGTAATTCAAAAAGCTAAACTTGTGTATTATGTACCTTCAATACACACAGAATGATATATTTCAAATGTTATTTCTTTTTATTTTGATGATTAGAACTGAAAACGTATGTAAATCCCAAATAAAATATCCAGAATGCGTGAAAAAGCTAAAACGCAGTTCCTTTTTAAATATGTATCTTTTTTTTTTGCCTTTGTTTTTTAAAGACAAATATGTAAAAACATTAAAGTGGCAACCCTCATCCTTTAATTTTTCAGTATGCGGTTAGCAAAAGTAATCTAAAATTAGCACATTTGAAATCTCCATTTTTTTCTCATAGAACAACCTTTTAATTTTTCTAAAATTGTCATTTTGGTTATGACATTAGAACTCTTAGTGTGTTACAATTTTATTGTAAAATAGTCAAATGAAACATGTTTTCATCTTTTTTAGCAGTTCATTGGTTCCAGGCCAAACTCTAATAAATGAATTTCTTCAAAGTAGGATTCAATATTAACAAATTGAATATTTTTGTAGTTGGAGTTGTTTTTTTCTAAATACGTTTTTTACAATTATTAGAGCCTTGTAGACATGAAGTAACATCCCTGTGGTCAGTTTTACACTTCTATTATTATTTGTTTCCGACACTGTAATAGGCCGACTACAAGTTACCGACCAACTTGTTAGCCTGTTTATATTACTTATTCTAAACGTAATTGTTTCAAATGGAGTGTGGGGAAAAGACAGAGAAGCCAAAAGCTTACCACTTCCACATGGAATGTGAGGTGAAGTGTAACATGCAGGACATGCAATGACAGACGCCATGCAGTGTGAAGCATAGACATATAGTAGTTTATACATAGAGGCCGTATGAGTGGGTTTGCCCACTGCAGCAATACAATCAACATATTGAATGTGTCAAAGGGTGCTGTAAACTAATACAAGTCAATGTACTTACTTTCATTAGCGCCATTCTGCAAAGAAATGTAAGTTAATGCCTCTAGTTTGTACATTCTCACACACGCACGAATATATTTGGGAAACAGTTAGGTACCAAAAACAGTGTATTTAATGGCTAAGATAACAATTTTATTGGTCCCACACAATAATGGTTTACATTACATCAGCTATTGAGCACAAAGTAGTACCAGAAAAACGATACAGAGTTTGTAGTAGTTTGAATGCAATATACTTTTTAACTTTTCTTGAGTAAAATGATTCTAAAGTAACAATACTTTTAAATGAGTACAGGTTTGCTCGCTACGCCACCCACTTATGTCTAGATGATTCACGCATTACATATTTATATAAGAAAAGATTTGTTTCCTGTGCCAAGATTTAATTAAAGAAGTATCGTTTCAAATACATGACATACATTGACCGATGTCTTTCTTGTTGTAATTTGACAAATGTAAATTATAAATAAATTCACTGTTTATTTCCTGGTAATATAAGATTGTTCTTCCTCCTGTTCCTTTCCTACTATGGATGTACTGACAACTGAGTTATGTTATTAGCTGTATATGTTTTGATGGAAGTATATGCTACCCTCAGCATAATAAAATAAATTAATGAATGAATTGTGTGGGGCAATACCGTTTCCACGCAGTTTTCCACAATATGGCCAAACGATGCTCTCAAAATGATGTTAAATATTGCAGGCTATGCATGATACATCTATATATATGGCGTAAAGGTCATTTAGTCTAATGTCATGTCTTATCTATGTTTTCGACATTACTGACGCCAAGTGGCCACTATACTGTATATCACTGGTCTTTCAATATTTTTTGACTAATAATAGGCCATAGTCTACCACAAAACAGCAATCATTTATGAATGAATTCATTAAAAACGTTGAGTGAGGGAGCCATATTTGGACTGCAATGTAGTGAAGGACCACTTTGTTGTTATACTTTATTTTTATAAAATTGCCACTTGAGTTTTGTAACTTTATAACTTTTTTCTTGTGATATAATAAATTTATTATTGTAAAATTATGACTATTCTCATAAAATATTATTATTCTTGTGAAATTTTGCCAACTTGGTCGTAATATTAGTTTATTTTTTTCTTCTGACAACTGTATTTTGCTAATGAAAACAATATTTTTATTTGAAAATAACCACTTAAATTCTGTGAGATAAAATGTTTTTTCAACTTTTATTCTCGTAATATTACCAGTTTTTGGTTATAACATTCCAACTTGTGTTATCATAATATATATTGCAATATTACAATTTTGTTCTTGTTCATTACTTTATTCTCATAAAATCAGTATTTGTAAGTATTTTTTCATTGTTACACTAATACACCTTTGTAGATACCTGCTATTTGTAAATGGTGGAAAAATGCAAATAAAAAGGCTTAGAAATATAATTAACCACATTTTCAATTGAGATTCACGCTTCATGTTATGATTAGACAACAACACACCTAGTGGAAGCATAAAATTCTTGCAGGAATTGACTTGAGACAGCGCCCTCTCCTGAATCCATAGCTGCAGCGCCGTTTTTCCCCCTTGCAAGAGAGCCATCAAATCACTTTCTATTGAAGTAACCATTACAAAAACAAATATTTATGATTCTCATGCAAGTTAATCAAGTGAATTTGCTTCTATGGTTCTTACAGAAACAGTATATGCTAAATTGATTACAAAATCAGGTTGAGGTGGTGGTGCGACTCTGGAAGGATGGCTTCACCGTCAATGACCAGGAGTTCCGTAGCTACTCCATACCTGAAAACCAGCAGTTCCTGGACGCCATCAAGAGGGGGTCAGTTTAAAGTCAGTCACGTTCATGAGTATGAGCAGCAGCCACATGAAAGAAATGTTCATGCTCCAGGGAGCTTCCGACAGAGTGGGAGAGCCGAGCTGAGGAGGAAGAGCTGGAGGTCAACGTGGAGGACTTGACGGAGGAAGCATACGTTCCCAAGAAGAAGGTTTTCCACCCTTTCAGCGGGAGAGGATACCGGCTTGGGAGGTGAGAAGTGATTCAATCTTGTCATTGTCAATTTCCATTCACACCACTAGGTGTCAGTCTACATCCGGGTTTTGCAAATCTGGTCATCACCCTGACAAGAAGAGAGCCGCAAAAGAGCATCTATTTCTTTTGTTTTCACAACAGCCACAGGACTGCAGTTTGTAAATCCCGCTCTTAATCTCTCATTTCTGCCCATCCTGTCCACAGTGTGGCCCCCAGAGTCGTGGCCAGGTCGCCATCTGTGCACGAGGACGGCGAATCTCCTCCTATCCCCATGGTAACACTGGACCACGCCCTCCCCGTGACCTCGCTGCAGATCTGGTTGGCTGACGGCAGGAGATTGGTGCAGAGGTTCAACCTGTCACATCGGTGCGTACGGCCCATCCAAATAAAGACACAATATAAAACGTAATCTCTAGTACTAAAGGAAGGATGACAAAAACATTGCTGCTTGTTCTAGTTTGGGAGTCATGGCGGCTTGAGCGGGGGTGGGGTGGGGTCGTGTTTGAGAATTACATAGTGCTAGTCTGGTAGCGCTGAAGGCATGTTGTTTCCCGGCCACAGTGAGTGCTGCAGAGAACATAATCTGAGATGCAGCAGTGAATCTGCCAAATCCCAGGAGAGGGTTGCGTAACCCCCATGTAGCATTTATATAACAGGGTTAGGAGCTCAAGAATGGAGCGTGCCGCCCGAGCCCTTCAACCTTCTCCCAGCCTGGTGTGAGCTGGACACCACCAAGCGTGTGCTGGGCGGTCATGAATAATGGAGACGCTTACTCGTGTGGGGAGAAACCATCACGGCCCAACACAGTTGTTCCGATTTCACGTAATGCAAGTCGGAATAATCTTTTCAAGGGTCAAACTCTCCCCATCATAAACAATGAAGAGCACAGGTTAAAATATTTTTTTCTTTTGTCTTGTCCAGCATCATAACAGCTGAATGGGAGTCAAGGTCAAGGTTACATATTCTTAATCATCATGCAAGTGTTTAAAAAATGTAGCTTTTCTTCTTAAAACAACAAATGAGAACCCGCATCTATTTTTTATTTTTATTTTTTACCATTCAAGTGTAGACCGTTTTTGACTAAACACGGTAAAACACGCTAAAACCATCACTCAGGTATGTTGGCCGCCACACTACCACTATGTTTTACTGCTTTGCTTCATATTGTCTGTTCTACCTCCTACCCTTAACACTGGGTACATATGTATGTATATTTACGTGCATATATGTTTAAAAAGATGTCTCATTGGATTTTTTTAATTGAAATATGTTATTTTTTAATATTTTAAATGTTTTAAATAAAAATTCATATTTTAATACATGATTTTTTAAAAACTCAAATGGGAATGAATGTGAGTGTGAATGGTTGTATGTCTGCCCTTCGATTGACAGACGACCAGTCCAGGGTGTACCCCGCCTCCTGCCCAAAGTCAGCTGGGATAGGCTCCAGCATACCCGCGACCCTAATGAGGATAAGCGGCATAAAAGATGGATGGATGTGTTTTTTTATTTGACTTTTAAAAATATTTACATTTTAGCTTTCTTTAGATTAATATTTTATTTAAAAACATCATCTGATTTTTAAAGAAATATTTTTAATTTAGATTTTGTTTTTATTGTTTAAGTATTAGTCTTACGTGATTTGCTTACATTTTGTGATCGTTTTATCAAAATGGGAGCATCGAGACAGGAACGTTGGCGACCCACTTTCCCCCGTTTTTCCCCAACAGGATTGTGGACGTTCAAGACTTTGTGGCGCGCTGCCAAAGGAGTTGCCCACCTTTCGTCCTGACCACGTCGCATCCCATGCGGGAGCTGAACAACGAAGACCTGAGCCTCCAGGAGGCAGATTTGACCAACGCTGTCATCGTCCAGCGGCCCTTGGACACACAGGCACCCTTCGGACACTCCTGACTGGCAACGTTATCCCTCTGATTCTCTTCCTTCCCCTTGCATAGTTGTTGGCCACCATGCAGGATTGTGCCCAATCCTGTTTAGATCTGGTGTTGTCATAATACTGGCACACCTTGTCTAGAACACACTACATTAGCAAAAAACTCATAACTATATCATAATATATTTAATAATTACAATAATTCCATTGCTCTCATCCAGTCTAGGGTTTCCGCTACATGTAATTGATCGTGGTTGTATGCCAAAACAAAATAAAGGCTGCCACGCCTTAATTTTTTTTTTTTTTAACTTGAAAGCTATTTCAAACAAGTAATATTTTGTATGAATTGATATTATGCTCCTGTGACCCTAATGAGGATAAGCGGTATAGAAAATGAATGAATATTTATGCTACATACATACATAAATACTATAGCTTGTTATTTATGCACATTTGACCACAGTCTGTAAATATAAAAATGTTTTGCTGCACTTCATTTTGACACGCATGCCCCGGAATCATGTCTCTGCCTTACTGGCACTTGCACATGTGTGACCAGCTCCGCAGCATGTCTCGTGTTGACTTTTCACATTTTAACTCTCAATAATCTTGCTTTCCTGTTGTTATAATACTTATGGCTTGTCTTCAAAACACTAGTTGTGTGCGGAAGACAGATGTAGCGCAGGGGTCTCAAACTCTTGCCACGGAGGGCCGAGCTACTGCAGGTTACTTCGACATGATCACGGGAGGATCAAACCCGCAAACTTCAGGTTGGCTGACGAATGCCATGCCGCCCTTTTAAGTGTTCTATTCAAACGTGCCGCATGTATGTCGTGACAAATGAGCACAGAGTGGAGATGTGCTTTGAAAATAAAGTACAATTGAAATGTTGGCAGTCTCATAAAACAAATAGCTTTCTTTTGACAAAGCAGATTGAAGAGTGATGTAATAGTGCTGCAAATTGGAGATGAATGTGCTATCATAACCCATAACAAAAATATCCACATTTTGTTCATCGTGTTGTATTGAACTAAATATTTTATTGAACAAGACATTTCCTGTGTATTTGTATTCCTCTTATACAGGCATTCATTTTAGGTGTGTCTCAAAATGTTGTACTTTTGTTCTGGTCACTGTACTATTGGACTAAAGAGATCAGGTAACAGTTTGCACCGGTGGTTCCCAAACTTTGGCCCGGAGCAATACCAGAGACGCATTAGGATTTTTTTTTAGTCTGGCCACACGAACGAGACCGACCCTGTTTAGGCTTAGCCTTAGTTCTTGCAAACGGGAGATATTTTTCTGCGTTTTCCCGGAAATATGTTTCTGATGTAAAGACAGGTCGGGTGTGTGACGTCACAGCATACGTATAACCAGATTTTCCTCCAGATACACTTTGACCTACGTGTGGTTTTCGAAACATCTGCTACGTGTATCACCGATATCAACCGATACCAATATAGGCAGGAGTTTTCCCAACGCAATGAACACGTAATGCTTCTTTTGCTGTCGTGCCACTGGACAGTTGTTGTGCAAAAAAGGACAAATAGTGTAATATGCAACGTCTTTTATAGCCAAAAAAATGCAAAAGGCAGTCGGTTTTTTGCTCTAGTGATGATCAGCATTGGTTTCCTGCTGCTCTTTTTCCTCGCCTTACCAGTGGGTCATCTCAAATGACATCGCAACGCTCCTTCACGCCCTCTTTACTGAACGGCCAAAAATTTTAATATTTCTGACTTAAAGCATAGAAAAGTTGAGGGGTTATTTGACTGCTCTAACCTTAATCTTTGCCTTTAAGTGGGCAATTGGTAGAAAGTGTGAATAGTCGTGATGTAAAGCAAAAGCAGCATAGCTGAGATGATATCTTTGCAGACGTCATGCACAGTGACAGTTGTGAAGCGTGTGTTTCTACACATTTTAACTCTTGAATGGAGACGCGTCCCAACTGTAGTAGCTGCTCTCGCAAGACGCATGCTGAAAGACATCTTTGGGAACAAGGAAGCGGATCATCATGGCGCTTGGGTGCCAATACACGATCAGTGATGCACTGTTACACACTGAATGGGGTTTTGTCTCGTGTGAGAGTATAGCTTGAGAACGTTTCCTCCTCTCTCCCGTCTCCCAGCGTTCTCCTTGGGGATGGTCAAGGTCAGGGCAGCAGCAACATCTTCAACATCCTAATTTCCCGCCTTTCGTGCTGCACCTTGCTGAATGTTCTGGGAAGCTGGCATAGGGCGGTCTTGCAAAAAGGAGGAGAGCGAGCACATTTCCTTTGTGCTACATATTTAATAAGGCTAAGCATGAGGGGAACTACTTTGCCTTCAACTCCCACGTTCCCGTGCACTCTGCCTTGTCATTGTGCACATTCCCCTTCACGCATTATGGGAAACATACCTACACTAATGCAGCTCATGTGCCCCCCCCGTCTTCATACTCACTGATGTGGTTTCGGATGAAGGGGCCGACTCCCTGGCGGGCACGCGTGTAGGAATTTCCCTGTAATGTTTTTGCTGTCACGCTTGGAAGAGTGGCCTCCTGCGAAGAATGGGAAGAAAGAGCCAAAATGTCTGCAGCGCTGTATGTGGGAGTTTTTAGATGTGGCCCAAGCATCTTTCACACAGAAACATGCCTGCAAAGGTTTACATTCATCCAGGACTTTGTACTTACAGCGTTGAATCCATCAGAACTGGACTGTTGTGGTTGTTTTAGGCTGTCCACACGGGAACGTTTTCAGGTAGAAAAGGCAAAGTATTTTACGGATTCGGCCTTTTCATCCACACGGAAACTACTTTCTGAAATGCTTATTTTTTTTACAAACAGCGTTCAAAATGGAAAAGTCCTTTTTGTGTGGACAAGCAAGCCACTACTTTGTGAAAACGATGACGCCATCATGTGACCAGACATGAGCGTTCTCTTCGTGGCGCAGGCAGAATTTTTATTTCACAAAACAATGTATGTGCAAAGTAGGACAGTGTAAAATGCAATGGGGGTGGGGAAAAGTGCCACAAATACGTATTAAGTACGCAGAAGGCAAAGCGACACGTATCCAGCTATTTGTTTTTGCTCGTCTTTTGAGATGATTGGCATTTGTTTCCTGCTGCATCTTGCGAGCGCGTTGTCTCAAATGACAAAGCAACACTCTTTCACTCGCTTTTTACTTTAATGAAACAAAATCTGGAACATTTCGGACCTAAAACTGTAGAAAAATCGAAGGGTTATTTGATGTTGCTGAAGCCTTTAAATTGACATTTTAACATGTATGTGTGTAGGGGGAAAAAATAGTTCACAGAATTGAATCTTGACCTGAAGAAGGGCCGGGAAAAACCAAACGGAGTATTTTTGGACGTCACCTTTACCCCACTCTACTTTGTATTGAGTATCCATTCAAACCAAAAGGCTTCTTCCCAAAGACTTAAGGCAGCGACTTGAGAATGACTAATCGAGTCTAACAAGGAAGCAATGTTTTGTTTCCACAGGTCAGTCCATGTGTCAACACCGTCTGCTCTTTGATGGAGCTAGTTTATGAGAGCGTCTCCGTTTGAACTCCTTCCGTGGTCCTTTAAAGGTCAGCGTAAGGGACAGGTACTTTTCCAAGGTCACAGCATCCTTTGGATCTTTTTCTGACATGTCGATTTAAGGCCTATTCTGCAAAAATACTTTTATAAACACCTGATCATGTGCTATGGGAAATACGGGTCCTGTTTTTTCTCACAGGCACACACCTTTCAGGGGAGGCCCACAGTTTGAGTCACATGCCAGACTTCATTTTTAGAATTCCACCTGCCGCTTAATTACAGGTACCACTGAGCTGGGGATTGTTGTAGCTAAGCGTCATTGCTGGAATGCCAATCACGCCCAGGATGGCGTCACGCCTCTTTTTTTTAGAATAACTTCATGGCTATTGTTTGTTTGGGTTTTTAGACAGCAAAGGGAAAAGGGATCGTCATGTCATGAGTCACCACAGCCTGCAATAACGGAATGGCTGCTGCTGGTTCAAACTGGTAGTTCACCATTAATCATTGAGCAAGGCCACATGGTCACATTTCAGTCCCTCTATCGGATGTCATATTAAAATATTACATTAACCTATCATTACATATGAATACAAAAAGTAAATATGTATCTTTGATTATATTTTTTGCTAATGTATAAAATAAATGTAACATTTTTAAAATTGTATAAAGCAGTTGGAAACAACTACGGAGGACCAAAGTGAAAAGTAAAAGAAATACAAATAATAAAAAACCACAAACGACAGCTGGCAGTGTAAATTGTATGAAATATAATGACTATAATGCAACATGACATAACATGTTATTATAGTCCCACCATGCCAACTTTGCTTGGATATGGGATATAAGGCCGCCACTACTATGCTCAGCCCGTGCGCTGCATGCAATATTAAATCATTTCCATCACAGTGATGTAAATGTTGTTAAATGAATAGATACATATCACAAATAAGCTATACAATACAAATAAATACACTTGTGTTACACTGAAGGCCGCCACTACTATGCCCAGCCCGTGCGCTGCATGCAATATTAAATCATTTCCATCACAGTGACGTAAATGTTGTTAAATGAATACCATTAGATGCAAAAGTGGAATGTGTACCGACGTTGTGAGAAGGACTGAACCGGAGCCTTTGCTTCATTCACAGAATAATCCCAAAAGGAGTACCAAACACGTGACGGCGCTTGCAGGAGCTGCACAGGCCGCACGGGGGCGCCGGTGAAAGGAACCCCGCCGGTCTCCACAGTCTCCTCCTCATCCCGTCCTGCCGCTGCCAGACCGCCACCCGGACTCCGACCGACCGAGTCGTCCCCCGCTCCAGCTCGCCTTCGGTATCACCAACACGGGGTAAGATGGGTTTTTTTTTCTACCTCTTAGGTTGTATTTGGGCTTGTCTGCACGTGTGTGGATGCCTGATGGATGCGCTCCTGGGAAGAGCAGCGCTCTCCTCCTGCATCCCATTTTCTCCCGTTCGGATTATGCACTCACTGCCGGTCACTTCATTAGGTACACCTGCACACGCAAAACAATCTTCCATCTACCTACGTAAACATGATATGCTATCAATAAACAAAAATGTCGACTATTGTGTTGTTCCACACTGCATCACACTAAAGGCTCTTCCGAATATTTTGCTTATTAGAAACAGGTCATGGTAGATGGATACTTTTGTCATTGTCTACCTATGTAAACATGACAGTAAACAATCCCGTAGAACAGTGCATCACACTAAAAGCTGTTCCTATAGTGTTTGGGGCGCTGATGGGGCAAAATATTCAGAACAGCCTATAATGCAGTCACACGGTAATATGTTGCAATTGATAATGACCATATGGCGATATTGTACAGCAGTAGCCAGTATGGAATGTAAATACGATATCTACTGTAAGTAACTAGAGAGTGGGCATATTGAAAGAGCAGGGAAGTATATTTGCTGGGTCTACAATTCCAGTATTGATATTTTTGCAAATGCATCCATACAGTATCATGAGAGGTTTGAATGCACCTAATAAAGTGGCCAAATTGCATATACGGCAGTGCGTGTGTCAGGAATCACAGAAGATCCCCGGATCAAGGGCACGGTAAAGGGGGGAACGGTTAGGGCAATTCCAAGGGCCCCTGCACAGTAGTTAGGTAAAATATTGTTATCTGGTTGTGATTTTTTCAATACAAAATATTGTCAGAAAACCAGTAAAACAATCTTTTCTATTTTTAAATATCCACATTGTCCTAAAGTATACTTCCATACTGACCCCATTTAACTCCTCTCAATGCGGAAGAGTAGTGGTTCTACTCTGAGCCTGTCCCGGATGACAGTGCTTCTCACCTTATCTCTGAGGAAGAGCCCAGCCACCCTTATGGAGAAAACTCATTTTGGCTGCTGGTACCCATCGTCTTGTCTCTGATGACGAGATGTTGCTGCACCCTTTTTTGAGCGAGAACAATGGATTAGGATTCGGAGGTTCTGAATCTCATCCCAGCTGCCTCAGACTCGGCTGCGAACCGATCCAGTGAGAGTTGAAGGTCACGGCTCGATGAAGCCAACGGGACCACATCATCCGTAAAAAGCAAAAACTCGAACCTGCAGCCATCAAAGCAGAACCCCTCAACACTCTGACCGTGCCAAGAAATGTTGTCCATAAAAGTAATGAACAGAATCAGTGATCAACCCTGGCGGAGTCCAACCCTTACTGAAAACGGGTCTGACTTATTGCTGGCAATGCAAACCAAACTCTGACACCAGTCATACAGGGAATGAACCACCTGAATTAGGTGGTCCGGTACCCCATATTCACGGAGAACTCCACACAGCATTCCTCGAGCAACATGGTCAAATTCCTTCCTCAAGTCTACAAAACACATGTAGACTGGTTGGGCAAACTCCCATGCACCCCCAAGGACCCCGCCGAGCATGCAGAGCAGTCCACAGTTCTACGACCAGGACCAAAACCACACTGCTCAGGGTTACTTTTAAGTAGTATATACACACGTTGCTAGAAAATGTTGTACAAGGTGTAATGCCCGTGCTTGTGATTAAGGAAGATGCAGTAACCATTGCAATTCCAACTGCATATGTTTCTATTGGCCAATTCCGCGATTCTGTCCACAATTCTGTTAAAGCGGAACTCATAGTGTCCTATCCCAGTGTGAGTTCTCTCATCCACTTTGCCTTTGATTTAACAGTTTTCCAATGTTCCCCTGCATGTTCAGCTAATTGTTAAAAAAAGTTAAAGTTATTATTAAATAAATAAGTCATGAAGCCCTGCTGCTCCTCTTGGATCCGGGATTCAGCTATCCGGATAACTATCCCAATGTCCACGTGAGGCTCCAGAACCGTGTTAACAAAGACATGCCCACAGCATCCAGGGCCTTAAGGTATTCTGGGAGGATCTCATCCACCCCTGGGGCCCAGCCGAGAAGTTCTTTTGACAACCTCAGCAACCTCGAGCCCACAGATAAGAGAGCCCACCGCAGAGTCACCAGGCACTGCTTCTTCATTGGAAGTCGTTTCGGTGGGATTAAGGAGGTCTTTGAAGTATTCCTTCCACTGGTTCACAGCATCTTGAGTCGAGGTCAGCAGCACACCATCCTCACCGTATGCGGGGTTGACTACTTCCATCTCCTGAGACAGCCGATTGTGGTCCAGAATCTCTTTGAAGCCATCCGGAAGTCATTCTCCATGGCTCCTCTGAACTCTTCTCATTTCCAAGATTTTGCTTTAGTGACCTCTCAAGCCAACTCCCTTGGCCTGCTGGTACCTGTCAGCAGCCTCCGGATCTTGACAGCATCTCTCACCACTGGTGTCTACTAACAGGTTCTGGAATTACCGCCACTACAGGCAACGGCCACCTTACAGCCACAGCTCCAATTAGCTGCCTTGACAATGGAGGCACGGAACATGGCCCACTCAGACTCAATGTCCGCCAATCACGCCTCTCCGGGTCTCAATGTTGCTGCCAACGTGAGTGTTGAAGTACCCCAGCAGAACAAGAGAATCCCCAGAGGGAGCACTCTGTATTACTCTCTCTAAGGACTGCAAAATATATGAATACTGATTGGTGAATATGGTGGATATTCTGAACTTCTGCTCAGTGCATGAGCGCAAAGAACAGTCAGGACCTTTTCCCCCACCAGGAGGCAAAAAAAACCTACTTTACAAACTAATGCAGTGAGAGGAGGGTTTTTGGGCCGTGGCCGAGTCTATGGACCAGGGCATACTCTGGGTGCTTGTTTCACATGTGCACAACAAGGTCACCTCTCCAAAAACAGCTGTATAGGAGTAGGAGTGATATGTTATACTTGTGGAGCCCCAGGGCATCTGTCGACCCAGTGTAACCAACTGCTGGCACGTGGGAGAGGACGCGGCGCTCCGAGAGGCAGAGGACGGCCCCTACAGGTGCCACACCCTCAAAGGGCGCCTGAGGCACCACAACAACCAACATATGACCAGGACTGGTACCCTCCAGCACAGGGCAGAGGACCAGGCATCTATAGGGCTGCCCCACGGATGAGGTGCGGTTTTCACCAGAACCCATGGTTGACATGATTGTCAATAGACAGTCTCTTCGGTTTCTGGTGGACACTGAAGCTACATTTTCCACATGTAATCCCCTTCCTGTACCTCAACAACAAAAGATTGTATCCGTGGTGGTTGTAGCGGGCCTTAAAGTGACCGTACCCCTTTCTGCACCTTTACAGGTCCAATTAGGTTCTCAAGTTTTTCTGCATGCATTTTTAATGCACAAACAATTCCCCGTAAACCTGTCTAAAAAGAGACATTTTGCAACTATGTAACGCCGCTGTTGTGTGTCACCCCACGGGATATGAGTGTTGTTCTACCAGATGGACACGTCATCACATCAGAACAATCGTTACCTTTGATGAATATGTGTGTCGACACTGTGGCACCACAGCCTCATGTTGACATTTACTGGGTATTGCTGGACTCTGACAAGTTTCATCGCAGTGTCCTTGAAGCATTCGCTGTGTGTGTTCAATGACATGTCACCTTATATCATTGCAGGGACTCACAAATTACAAATGTCACGTGTGAGAGGAAAAAAATTACAATTACAAATACACTCCCGATCGAAAATCTTAAAACCAGTTGAAAAATTGCTAGAATTGACCTTTTGCACATTTGGATCTTAATGAGGTTTTAAGTAGAGCTACAATATGCAAAAGCAAAAAGGGGAGTGTGACAAAAAGCAATTTGAAAAAGTAATTTATTGAAAACAACAATTCAACTGAAATAGGCTGTTCATCAGCTGATCAAAAGTTTAAGACCATCGCTCAAAAAAATGACAAACTCTCCAAACCAGGACAAAAATGTTCTCAGTAGGACCCAGTAATGAGTAGCTGCACCGTTCTTGTTAATCACTTCAAAAATGAGTTGCTTGATGCGAGTGTTTCCAGGAAACTAGTGGGAACTGATGGCCATTTTTATAAAGTTCCCTTGCCATCCATCCCCAAATGTTCTCTATGGGAATCAAAAGGATGGTGCAAAAGAGTGATGTTATTCTCCCTGAAGAAGTCTTTTGTTAAGCGAGAATTGTTAAGTGCAGTGTTGTCCTGTTGAAAAACCCAGACAGACAAGGGCCCTCAGTCATGAGGGATGCCCGCTGCAACATCTGCACGTAACCCGATGGCGTTTACTTTGCCAGGGAGCATCAAACATGGGTCATTGAAAGGTGGAAAAAAGTTTTATTCTCTAATGAGAACATTTTTTACCTTGATGGTCCAGATGGCTTCCAACGTGACAGGAGATCCTTCCTGAGATGTTTTCTACCTGGCACAGTGGCGGGGTGGGGGGGGGCCATCATTATCTGGGGTGCTTCTTCATTCAGTGGAACACTGGAGCTTCAGTTGGTGCAGGGTCGTCAGACGGCAGCTGGTTACGTGCAGATGTTGCAGCGGGCATCCCTCATGACTGAGGGCCATCGTCTCTGTGGTCAGGTCAGAAATCAGGAAGGGGTCAAGCACTTTTTCACACCACTGTATATATAATATATTCTATCGCATGCACTGGCGATACCTGAAATGCAGGAAGTAGAGAAACATGTTTATGGTTCCAGTATCGGTGTTTCTACAAGCGCATCAATACCGTGGTGTGTGCGTGTGTGTGTGTTGTATTTGTGTCATGGAAGTGTGTGTCACACATGTGTCAGCATTCCTGAGCTTGCATGTTGCGCATACTTGTTATTGAGTCTGTCTATTTTGTGTGTGTGTTTTGGTATTCCAGAGCAGAGCATGTGAATGGCGTCACAAAAGAGAAAAGTTGCCACAGAAGAGGAGGCGGAAGATCTCCCTGCTTCTGGAGCCGCCCATGCTCCGGTGCACGCCCGCAGTCAGAGCCACATCCGGTTCCCGTCCCCGATGCACACCGGTGCCGGCGGAGGAGGAGGCAGCAGCCAGTGGCAAGCTCCTCGTCTGCTGGCTCACACCCGGAGTCACAGTCACACACACTTCAACACACACACGCTGAAGTACACCTGCCGCCTCACACACAGCCTCTCAGCCATGGCCCAGGGGGAGAACGGGGTCCAGGGGGGAACTGGAGGGAAACTCATCAAACCCACGGACCCGCTGTTCACCAGCACCAAAGCCCCTCAGGTAGGACCACTTTGGCCTCTCAAAGTGAAAGTGTTTAATATGAAAAAAGAATTGGTGGTGTGTATTTTATATATCATGCAGAGCAGTGAATGGCACACTATCTTTCTGTTGTTCCTGAGCTGATGGCTCAGGTATACTTGAGCCCAAAGTCACCACTGGGAGATTACAATACATTATTGAGACCAGGAGTACAAAACTCTAAAAATTACAAATACGCATTTTAAATGCAATAACACATATTTACAATAGGAATCAAAATGAGTACAAACGAGTTATTTTTGAAATCATTGAATGTAAAGAATACTGTAATACCTTATGGTGTGAGTACTAGTAGCTGCTTGTGTAACTTAAACATCTGTTGTCATGTCAGTAACCTAAAACATTGTCACTCAACCTGTTTTAAAGTGCACACACAAATAATGGTGCTCTCCGAATTTGTCTGGGCGTTATTAAACTCTTCGTAACCCTTTGGGGTTCCCGGTGTGCGTAATGAGGCTTGGATGAGTTTGGTGTGGAAGAACAAGTGCTGAATTCAGTGAGTGTTGATTTCACAAATTGATGCGCTGAGCAGATGCAGATGCTTGGGGGACACAACACAATGTCTTTCTTTTTCACTTCCTGTCACATGTCCAAGCTGCGTACGGCGTCCATACTTAAGGCAGCTTGACTTCACTCCCAATGCAACGCTGTCGCCATGACTCACTCAAAGTTTTGCTTTCTGTTCTCTGTGACAGGAGTCGAAATAGACGCAGGGTTTTCAGAATAAGACACTTTTTTTAAACATGGAATTATTATTTCTGCACCCCCACTTCACTAGTCACTAGTCCCTAACCCTATTCACGTCACAGATGCTCCCCCACACATCTAACATACATTGTTATGACAGTGTAAAAAGAAGTTAAGCAATGTTACAAAAAGGCATTCAATCATTGAATGATGAGCTTTAATGATGAATGACAAAGGCGTAATAATGATTTTTGCCAATTAGACTCATCTGTCTTCATCTGCTACGCCCTAATTGCTCTAATTGGACACAAAATTTTGCCACACCATGTATCCCTCTGTTCTTTTTATATCTTAACCAACCGGTCGAGACTGACGGACACCCCACATGGCCTGTGTTCTGTCCAAGGTTTTTTCCAAGGGGTGTTCCAACTATAGGGGGATCACACTCCTCAGCCTCCCTGGGAAAGTCTACTCCAAGGTGCTGGAGAGAAGGGTACGACTCAATTAAAATTCAATTCAGTTCAATCCAAAATATTTTATTTATCCCTGAGGGGCAATTTAAAAGACACAGGAAAACAGGACAAGAACATGAAACAATTAAAGACACAAGGTTCTGCATTAAAAAAATAAAATAAAAAAATATGAATGAAGTTCAAATAGAGGTTGTTCAATATCTGGACAGGGATGGGGGAGAGTTTAAAAGCTGGACTGCTGTGGAGACAAAAGTTGCCCACCTCCTTTGCGTTCTGCAACGTGGACATCTTAACCTACGACCTGATGAAAGCCACTCAAACACAGTGTGACGAGTCCGGTAGGATCCTGCGAGCGGTGCGGGTTATTTGCTGGTCGCAATACAAAGATAGGGCTTCAGCAGGGTGTCCTATGATTTTGCAGCAAACTCTGTTAATGCTGAGTGAACGTGTCCGATCCTGAAGAGTAACTGAATAAAACCACAAGATAAACAAAAAAGTTAATATGCTCTCAATAAAAGCGGTAGAAAGTCAGTCGGAAACGGGTGGATTGTACCCCCGGGGTTGGGAGTGAGGTCTTGCCCCAGTTGGAGGAGTTCGAGTATCTTGGGGTCTTGTTCATGAGTGAAGAACGGTTGGAGCATTAGGTCGATAGATCGGTCTCTGTTTACCGGGCAATCTATGTTCCCACCCTCACCTATGGTCATAAGCTACGGGTCATGCCCGAAAGAATGAGATCGCGGATACAAGCGGCGGAAATCACTTTCTTCCTTAGGTTGGCTGGACTCACCCTAAGAGATAGGGTGAGGAGCTTGGCCATCCTGGATGAGCTCAGAGTGGAGCCGCTGCTCCTTCACATGGAGAAGAGGTTGAGGTGGCTCGGGCATCTAGTCCGGATGCCTTCCGGGTGCCTCCCTAGTGAGGTGTTCCGGGCATGCCCAGTGGGAGCAGACCCCGGGGAAGAAGTAGGACACGCTGGAGGGACTTTTTTTAACAGCTGGCCTGAGAACCCCTTGGGGTCCTCCCGGTGGAACTGCAAGAGGTGGCTGGGGACAGGGAAGTCTGGACTTCTTTATTGAGACTGCTTCCCTCGCGACCCAGACCCGGATAAGCGGAGGAAAATGGAACAAGTGAAGCTCAAAAAATACTTCTACACCCATAATAATAAACATTCCACATCCATATAACCCTGTGTCACATAGCTTCATCATCATCCCTCAGTGTGATACACTCTACACAACACAGATGGGCTAACTCTTCAGGCAAAGACGCCACTCCGTTGATTCCTAACAATCACCACTAAAGAACCAACCATTCCTGTCTGGCCCTGCCTCCTACTTCAGAGGTTAAATAGACTGGATCTTGCACCAGGCTCTCAGACTAGAGCTATTCTAGGTAGTCTGACTGGTATGTGTCCCACCAAGTCTTTGAGCAGGAACTGATGAAGCCTGCTCGGATGAGAGGTCAAACGTCTTCAATGACAACCTGAACAGTCCAGTTATCAATGGAATGCCCTGAAAATACAACAGCTTAATCGACATCCCTCAGTATGACGCACTCTATGTCTACAACCATAATTGTTATAATAATAAATAATAATCATTATAAAAAATAATCAACACATTGTGTATCCACCAGCGCCTTTAACGATAACATTTCCATAGCGGGAGAGTTTGGAGAGTAAGAGAAGACTGCAAGATGAGCACACAGGGCATATTTTGGGGCAGAAATCCCACACACCAAAGACTTTGATTTCCTCTCCAATTATCCCTAATTGCTGCAAGAGTTAGGAAGTCACATCCTTCACTTGCAACCTCCTGGCCGCTTGTCTCCGGATTGAATAATTACACGGCGGCCCCCCTGCTAATTGTCGCTCTGCCAGGCCTTTGCTGCTTTGACGGGGCCAGGTAATGATAGCGTTTCACTCTGTGATGCGGCCGCTTTGGTGTTTATTTGTCTTTCACACGCACCCTTTGGCTCCTCCCAGAACCCCTTATGCATGTGTGGTAACATAAAACAGAATGCACATTTTTTACTTCAGAGCTGATCTGTTTTTTTTCCATAGTTTCAAATAATATGCTTTTGTTGCAGACATGCATTTGTGGAATGGAAAATGCTTATGGAAATATGTCTTCAGCACTCATCAACTTACTTTTTTATGACACAACATGAACAGAATTGAGTCAGCACTTAATAGAAAAGTAATAAAAGGTAAATACATTTGAATTCTGTATTTTCTACATGAAAAAAGCAATCCTGTTGGCAGCGAGGCTCAGCAGTGCCATTGGGCAGCCATCAGAGCTCCACTTTTAAATGAAATAGTCTTGCATCTGGTGAAGCACACGCACTCGTGTTTTTGCACAGCTCAGGTAGTGTCGTGCCTTGTTGTCGATGTGCTGCGTCTTTGTGTAAAATCGTTTAGATTCCTTTTGACAAATGACATTTTTGTAATAAATCAGTCCTACTCTGCCTTTCTCGAGAAACATCTAGTCTATTTGTCTTGCAAGTTGTTATGTTCCATTTTATAATCCCAATCCTGAGGATCAGATCGGGGCATCCCTAACGGAAAATGAAGCGGGGGAAAAAAGTGACGTTTTGATCTTTCGATGTGTTCGGACTTGCCCTTTTACAGGGCAAAAGTCAAACCCGATTATTTTCTTCTAACAGTTGTGAAATGTGTCTACGACTGTTTAAATTTAATGGATTTAATGGAAAGATGGATACAATTGCAACGCCAGCACTGGAGAAAGTGATTAGCTGCCAACAAAGGTTTTTGTCAGGGAGGTGATGCATTGGGGTGGAACTTCTTTTTTTAGGCTCCATTCAGTCAAGGTTTGGGCAGCAAACACTCCTGAAACAGAGGTGACAAAGGCGGCCTCTGTAAACTATGTATGTATGTGTGTGTGTGTGCGCACAGGCAGAAGCAACAGCGTGCATTTTGTTCCAAGTGAAAGGTCTTATGAGTGTGTTATGTCTCTGTGGTAGATACGCAGAGACATGTTCCCGTACTTGTCTAAAACAGAGTGAAAGATATTCCATTCCTAGCAGATGGCATGACAACTGTGTCTGGGAGAGTTAGTCTTTTGGTGATAGTGCATCAAGGAAAAGGAAAACTGTCGCCATGGAAGTGAAAATGAAAATGGCAGCAGAAACACCCACCGATATTTCCTGCACTTATGGTCTTAAAAGTTCACATCTTATTTTGTGGATGGATTCCTGAGAAGGCTGAAAGTTTATTTCTTTACTTACACCAAAAAACAATTTGCATTACAGTCTTGGAACAGAACTGGTTCGGACCGCTGACATAAAGTTACTCCTGCAGGTGTGTCTGAGCTCCAGCCCAGTGACATCCCGTGTTCATAAACACACACAAATCCAGTCTCTCATTCCGACAAGAGAACTGGCATATCCTATTTGTGAAGAGTAAAGTGCTGAGTAGTTCGGTGGCGAGCGCACTGGCGGTTGGCGGCGCTTTTGGTAGGTTTTTCCGGTGGGTTGGGCTGTGTCTGGACAGCGGTCCACACTTAAATAGATGGCTTTGGCTGAGCTTGTGAACATGTTGATGATGTGGTGTAAATAAGATGCTTGTCCCAAGACGGTCTGTTGGTTTTTGCTGTGTTTGTTTATTTCTATTCCAGAGGAGCAGACCAGGAAGAGTAAACACTCCACATGCTTGCTGGACTATTATTACGATATGTTGTATTTGCATGCTATATTTATAGCATGGTGCAAAACTTGTTGATGTGGTCCTTCTGCAGCCTTTTTAGGGTAAAATACTAAAAAAAAAACCAGCATGTGTCGGACTGTTTACTGTTTACCGTGTATTGTTACACTGCTTCATGTCATTTCTTTAAGATAGACACACCATCTCTGCTTGTTAGCCACTGCTTATGAGTAATTTGAGGGGGTTTCTATTTGCGCCGACACTTGTCTCATGCTTGATGTTTAATAATGGATGATAATACATTTCTTTTTTATTTCTGCTCTGGTTCTTGCCTCTTAATATCCAGATTCAGTCATATCCTGCATAAAAGTTGTGAGATTCACTTTGTGGTTGACATCCAAAGAAAATGCAAGATTTTTGATCCAAACACGTTACATTTTTCCATCATTTGTGAGCACGCAGGGGTTAGATTTAGACAATCACGACGTTTATGTGTTTTGATTTAGCGCAAGGCATTGGCTGAAAATGCAATCTCAGAAATGTGGACAAATTGATGAGACTTTTATTTGGGCTAAGTCAGAAGTCAACAACCAAAGCTCTGGAGCTGCATGGGGCTCTTCAGCCTCCTTGACTTTTTTTTACTCCCAGTTTCTGTACACTACTTCCTGTGATGGCTATTGTCTCATCAATGTATTATTACTGACACCTAGTGGCCGGTGTAGAATACTGCATATTAACAACGTCTTAGAATGCATCATGTGAATGCTTTATACCAGGGGTGTCAAGCTTATATTAATGGAGGGCCACATCACAGTTATAGCTACCCTCAGAGGGTGATGATAACAGCAAATTTACTGTGGCGGGCCAACCAAAATTACCTCCAGAGAGCAACGACAACTCGTCCAAGAGGTCACAAAAGACCCCACAGCATCCAAAGGAAGTGCAGCTCTCACCTGCCTCAGTTAAGCTCATTGTTTGTGACTCCACCTTAAGAAAGACACTGGGCAAAAACACCTGCATGGCAGAGTTCCAAGACCAAAACCACTGCTGAACAACAAGAACAGTAAAACTCATCTCCCATTTTGCCAGAAAACATCCAGAAGACGCAGACCTTCTTCTTTTCTGTCCCGATTTCACATGCTGTGGAATAGCAGAGGGCAGCAAATACAAAATAGACTCAGATATATACATTGGTGTACAGTAGAGGTGGTACAAAATCTGTCCATCCTGTTTCTTTGCTGCTTCTCCTCATTAGGGTGCTTCTGAAGCCTATCGCAGCTGACTTTGGGTGAAAGGTAGGGTACACCCTGGACTGGTGGCCAGCCAATCACAGGGCACATATAGACAAACAACCATTCACACTCACTTTCATACCTAGAGGATATCAATCAAAATGTATCGTATCGCTATCTCTCATGACACGGCATTGACGTGCTTGTAAAACTACCGATACCGGAACCATCAACATGTTTCTTTACTTCTTGCTTTTCAGGTATCGCCAGTGCACGCATTAGAATATATTATTTTATATGCAGTGGTGTGATGAAGTGTTTGACCCTTTATTTGTTTGCATGTTTGTCACACTTCAATGTTTCAGATTGTCATTTCAGATCATATGGGTAGTTTTTAGATGAAACTTTTTATCCAAACCAACATGGCCCTGTGTCTCAATTTTGCCAGGAAACATCTTGACGATCCACAAGTTCTTTGGAAAAATTGTTTGTGGTCTGATGAGACAAATGTCAAACCTTTTGGGTGTATGTCTCATTACATCTGAAGTAAAAGTAATGCCACTTTTTAGTAAAAGAACATCATACCGGCAGTAAAATATGGTGGAGGTAGTGTGATGGTCTGGGCTGTCTTGTTTTAGGACCTGGAAGTCTTGGTGGTTTGCACGCAGGACAATTATCCAGAACACACCAAATAGTCAAAGTCCTGACCTGAATCCTACTGAGATGCTGCGTGGCAGAACATAAAACATAACATAAACCTGTTTCACCTTCAATGTAATTATGCTAAAGCCAGTCATTACTATGAACTCTTCAAATGGAAAAACTCACATTGATTAAAAATGAAAGGAATACCAAGTTCATCCATCCATCAGTCTTCTATGCCGCTTATCCTTACTAGGGTCGCGGGTGGGCTGGACCCTACACAGCTGACTTTGGGCGGGAGGTGGGGTACACCCTGGACTGGTCTCCAGCCAATCTCAGGGCAGACATACAAGCAGACTCACATTCATACCAATGGACAATTTAGAGTTGCCAATTAACCTAACATGTATGTTTTTGAAATGTGGGAGAAAACCGGAGTACCTGGAGAAAACCCAGGCGGAGATGCCACACGGAGATTCTAACCCAGATCTCCTGACTATGAGGCCAGCGTGCTACCCACTCATCCACCGTGTGGCCCTACCTGATTCATATTACTTCAAATGATAACAAACCATAACTGTTCTTTCTTGCAGACGGACCTCAGTCAGAAGTTGTCAATATGCTGTAAGTTGTGTTTCGCCATCGGAGGTGCGCCCAAAGAGGTAGCTGCCAGCGCCACAGCCTTCTTCCTGCAGATCTACCTGCTGGATGTGGCCCAGGTAACATATCAGAGCCGAGGCAATTTTGTCACGAAAACAACCAGGAATTTAAAAACGAGGACTATGCCACAGATCAACGCCTTCCAAGCGTCTATGGTGCTGTTCATCGGGCGGGCTTGGGGTGCTGTGACGGACCCCCTCGTGGGATTCTTCATTACCAAGACCAAGTGGACCAAGATTGGCAGACTCATGCCTTGGTATGCACCTTTTATTACCTCCACCAAGGAGTTAGCAGTAGTACACATTATACTGCTTGCCTCATTTCCATGAAACTTGAAATCAATATTTCGTGTAATTTCTATTGATCGTCTATGATAGGCCGTTTTAGACATTCTCTTTCTTTGGAGAACATTTTATGGATCAATCTGACAAAGCAAATTATTCTTTTTCATGATAGCACTTCACCTTTGGATTCATATTTTGAACTGAAGCCAGAATTTGACACTTGACTACTCTTGACAGTGCGTGATAAGCGGTTTGACTTATTTTTGTAATAGGAAAAAAAATGTTTGAGTCAATCTGATTAAAAAAATGATTGTTTTAGTTTTTTGATAACATTATGTGTAATTTTAATTAAAGCCAGAACTGGACAGTGCATGATAGGCAGTTTTAGACATTTGCTCTAAATCACCAAGAAAGACAATATCATTACAAGGTGTATTTTTAACACAATTTTTGTCAATATTTGGTCAATAAAGTCATTATTTAATTACTCTTTGACAGTAAATGGTTGGCAGTTTTGGACATTTTATTTAATTGGAGAAAATTGTATGAATCCGTCATGACCAAACAAACGTTTTTGTTTCATGATGGTACTTCAACTGTATCAGTCTGTTGTGGTCAATTAGGCAGTGGATCTACGTTCCCTACCCTCACCTAAGGTCATGAGCTTTGGGTATTGAGTGAAAGGACAAGATGGGGGGTACCAGTGGCCAATATTGAGTTTTCTCCGTACGGTAACCGGGCTCTCCCTTAAAAAAATATTTATACTATGTGCTACTTAAATTACAGTATTTTTCCTCATAGTATTTATGACAATATTGTTGTAAAAATATGACTTCTTGTTAGATGACACATTTTTTCCCTTAATATATTCATTGTCTTTATTTACGTGCAATTACTGCAGATTTTTGTTATTGTTTCTTTTGACTTTTATACATTTTCTTTATAAGTTAAATTTTTAACACTGGCTGCAGGCTGCACTTTGGACACCCCTGCTTTGCACACAGAAATACTAAAAGTTTGTTTTTACACATGCATGCTGTTCTGTGTGAAATAGAAAGCACGCACGAGAAAGAAGGAAAAAGCAGCATCCGATGGTGAAAGGGTTGCTGTGTGACGTGCCTGCTAGCAGCAAAACGCTATGTTGTGTTTGGCAAGAGAAAGTGGCTTCAGCAGAGACGCTCCAATGGCTCTGCTTTAATTGCGCTCTTCCCAACACGCCCTGCCAGGCCATGCACCGTTTATGTAACACCTCCTTTCACATCTAGCCCACATGTGTGGGCATTTCTTAGCTGAAGAAAGGACTACAAACAGTCCTTTTGAGGCTTTTGTTGCAACAAATTATACGATTGGTCTCCATCGTGTGGCCCAGAGGTCTTTGTTAGCCCGGAGCTCATTTTTTTCAGCACTTGTCATGTAGTAAAAAAAAAAAAAAAAAGAATTCATTAACAAAAACGATTCATTATAACTTGTTCCAACTATAAACGGAACGTGCAAAAACCAAAGCAATTTTCTTTAGTAAATAATGACAATCCAACTTAATATCCAATGTAATATGTCAATCTAATATTCATCTAAATCGGAACTTATTGATGCAGCAAATGGTCTAGCACAAAAGACTCTTAGTTGGTACGACAGGGTCACAGGGTTTCTTGAAAAAGAGGGTAGAATTTACATATACATAAATAAACACATTTATGATGTAGGCCGGAAAAAATGACCTTCCCCTCCTTGAATGACCAGCAGCTGCAACTGATACGCTGTATATACAGTATATGAGTGAATGGATGGATGGATACTGTAGGGGCTCCCCTGCTTATGTGGATCTTGGTCGGGGTCGGGCTGTTGTTTTCATTTTCTATCTCTTTCCTCTTGTAAATGTTCTTCTCGTTATATTATGACTTTATTACCTTAATATTTTGACTTTAATGTCACAATATTACAGTGTTTCCCCAACCTAATTTTCCAAGAGTTACAACTTTCTTTATTGTTTTTGTTTCTTTCACATAATACATATCATTTCTAAAAACACCTTTTTTTATTTCAGAATTTCTTAACATTGTGAGTTTCTTGTTGTTAAATTGTGACATTTTCTGTAATATTTGAGCTTTCCCATAAGATTTCTGCTGTTTTTTGAATAATTTTCCAAATATTTAATCTTTCTTTTTGTAAATAACTTATTTCTCATAATGTTATGACATTATTCCCTTTTTTAAATATGTAATATTGTTGTAATACTATTATTATTATTAATTGTACTTTATTCTTGGTTTTGTTTGTTTTTCATAACATCACAATTTTTTTAAAGTATTTTTTCTTTAATATTTCAATATTACCATTATTGATCTTTTTTATTCTCACTAGATTACAACTTTTTTTGTTAATATTTTTACTTTATTCATGTGAAATTACTGCTAAATCTTTTGTTTTTGTTGTTTTTTTCACCTTTGCAAAATAGTATTTTTAGAATGTGCTGGGGGCCAACACAAAAACGACCTGCTTTGGCATATATTGAAGCATATATTGAAGCACATTTAATGTGGAAAATAATCAAAGTGCCCCCCCTGCATTCTTTGATGGCAAAATAATCAATGAAAAAAAGTGACAGATAAAGTTTGAAATCCCATGTGTTCCTTTTCCAGCTCATCTTAATAAGTGTGGCTTAGAGGACGTAAAAAGTCTAATTGCTGCCCTCTTATCAAGATGCTGCAGCTTGATGGAGAGCAGGAAGTCATGAGGATTGTTTTTGTGCTTTTGTACGACCCCCCCCCACACACACACACACACACATGTGCCATCTTGCAGGAACATTCGAACGCTGCCATTGACAAGCAGCAATAGTGCAGCACCAGCGTTGTGAACCGGCTTTTGTTAGCACTAACAATCAAGAGGAGAGCACAGTGACCTGGCTTGGACTGTGCCTGAAATCACTCGTTCACTACGTTGCTTTTTTTTTTTTTTTAGTGTTCTTTTTGTGTTGCGGGTCAAAGGTTGCGGCCTCAGTGCCCCTTTTTGGCACGGTCACAATGCTGGAAACCATCCTGCATGCATCCTGTAAGTTATTGAAGTTAAAGCTTTTAGTATATTTATTACTTACACTACTTAAATGGGCTAATTAATTACTCCCTTATCTACACACTGCAAGGCAAGAAGTCTTATTGGACACTTTTGGAGTATCTGGCATGAAACTACGGATTGCTCTTTTCCCTCCTCCCTCCCTCATAAAATCTCATTTGTGACGTAAAAATGACAAAAGGCAGTGACAGATAAACAGGATTTTTTTCTTTTCTTTTGTGTGTGTGTGTGTGTGTGTGTGTGTGTGTGTGAGCTTTAATATTAATGGGGTGTGTTTGTTGTATACTTGTGAAATACTTGTGTACTCTATCCATTGTCTGCCAAAATGTAGTGGCTCGTAACCCAAATTTTAGCTGGCAGTTCAAGGCAAAAATCAGCCCTAACTTTGGTCTTGTTGTTCAAAATACCATTTTCTTTTTCCATTTCTGCTCAATATTTGTTCCCGTTTGTGACTCCTCAGTCACCGCTACTACACCGCTACAGTCACCACTACGGTCTGGGCCGAGCGTCAAACGTGACCTGCGCACATTAATCATGCGTCAAAAAAATAGTGCTGTTAAAGGAAATTACGTTAACTTTGACTTTGACAGCCCTAATATAATAAATCATCGCCGTTATGAGTCCAAAAGTATGCATATTTAAGCAATTACATAGTACATACAGTTTTGCCTAAATAAAGCATTTTCAAGCATAAAAAAGGCTAAACGAAGTAAAATAGTAGTATAAGGCATTAGGAAGTTGCATTTAAAGACTTTGTGATGATACTGTATGTAGTATTCCTTGCTTAGTTTGCTGCCCCAGCAACCCAACCTCAGATAAGCAGAAGAAGATGGACGGCTTGCCCCCGCTGTGATGTCACACAAACATGGCTTCAATTATTTGAAGGCTGCCATCAACGTGACATTTCATAACGCTCCGATTCCAAACGTGTCCTTAAAATGATGTCATTCTGCAGGATGCTGGGCTGCACGCCCTTCCTGGTGGTCTCCTACTTCTACCTCTGGTATGTTCCTCCCTTCGTCACCGGGAGGTTCGTGTGGTACCTTGGATTCTACTGCCTCTACCAGACACTCATCACCGTGAGTACAAGCTACACTTCTTTTGGTCCTTATGGCATGTGCTAAATATACAAACATTTAATAGACACATGCTTGAAGTTTTATCATCATTCCACAAATGCTCAGTGACTTAGGGACATTATTTGCTAAGTCAAGATGTTTTGCTTGACGGCAGTCAGGTTTTTCCACCAATATTGCTCAAATTTTGTGCTAGTCCCCTAAAGTTGCGTACCCAATTTTTCAGTAAACCAGCGCAACACCATGAAGTCAGCCGTGTGAGAAATTTCAAATCAGTTTGATGTATGGGTTCTCAAACATTTGGATTTTAATAACCTTGAAGAATGTGTTTTGTTATTAATTTGTTCCATAAAGTCTGACGAACAGTAGTGTTCAAAATAATAGCAGTGCAATGTGGTTAACCTGATTAATCACTGTTATTAGTATATTTTTATTTCTACATGGCAAACGAGTTACCAGTAGGTGTGGTAGATTCTCAGAAAACAAACAAGACCACAGCCTGCCTATATTCTGCAAATAAATGTGTCACACTTTCTTCTCCTTTGACCAACCAGATTATTTTTATTGCTACATGGCAAACAAGTTACAAGTAGATTCTCAGAAAACAAACAAGACCCGGCATTGATGATATGCACGCTCTTAAGGCTGTGCAATTGGGCAATTAGTTGAAAGGGGGGTTAAAAAAAAATAGCAGTGTCTGCCAGTGACTTTACAAACACAAAATATTTTCTACAAACTTTTTTCTTTCTAGGATTTGGCAATCCTGGGAATAACTAAACAAAATTTTTAGTTGTATGAGATCAGTTTTTTGTAACTGCTTCACATCTGTGTGGCATGGACTCAACCAACTTGTGGCACCTTTCAGCTGTTATTCCACTCCAAGATTCTTTAACCACATTCCACAATTCATTAACATGCTTCAGAAACAGAATTTTTGATGTCACCCCACAAGTTCTTCATTGGATTAAGGTCCGGGGATTGGGCTGGCCACTCCATAACATCAATTTTGTTGGTTTGGAACCAAGATTTTGCTCATTTACTAGTGTGTTTGGGGTGATTGTCTTGTTGAAACAGCCATTTCAAGGGCGTGTCCTCTTCAGCATAAGGCAACATGACCGCTTCAAGTATTGTGATATATGCAAACTGATCCATGATCCCTGCTATGGGATAAATAGGCCCAACACCCTAGTAGGAGACACATGCCCATATCATGCTGCTTCACTGTCTTCACCGTGTACTGTGGCTTCAATTCAGAGTTTGGGTATCGTTTCACAAACTGTTTGAGGCCCTTCGACCCAAAAAGAACAATTTTACTCTCATTAGTCCACAAAATGTTCCTCCATTTCTCTTTAGGCAAGTTGATGTGTTCTTTGGCAATTTGTAACCTCTTCTGCCTTTTTTTAACAGACGGACTTTGCGGAGGATTCTTGTAAATAGATTAGCTTCACACAGACGTCTTCTCACTGTCACAGTACTTTGAGGTAATGCCAGACTGTTTGATCATCCTGGAGCTGATCATTGGCTGAGCATTTGCCATTCTGGCTATTCTTCGATCCACTGTGATAGTTTTCTTCCGTTTTCTGCCACGCGTCTCTGGTTTTGCTCTCCATTTTAAGGCATTGGAGATCATTTTAGTTGAACATATTTTGCACCTCTTGATAATTTTTCCCCTCTCCAATAAACTTTTCAAGTTTATTTTATTTTGCATAGGAAATCAAATGATTCCAGGAGTGTTCAAACTTTTTCCAGCGAGGGCCAAATAATGAAAATTGAAAGGAGGCATTTGTAATTATCTAAATATTTCAAGTTTCTTTTTGTCTTAATGATCTTACTCCCATTCAATTTTTACTTTATTTTCATAACTTTATTACTTCTTCCGCAACCTAATTTTGCAAAATGTACAACTTTATTATTTTTTTGTTTGCTTGCATAATATTATGACATTTAAAATATACATATTTTATATATTTATATTTATATATATTTCAACATTATGCTACTAAAAAGACGTTTTTGTCTTCATAATATTACAAGGTAATTCTTGTACGTTGACTTTTGCTCTCTTACTTTTTTATTTATTTTTTTACATATTTTCACTTTACGCATGTAAAATTACTGCTAATTTTCCTATTTTGCTTTGTTTGTTTGTGTTTTTTTTAATTTTTACTTCTTATGTTAAGTCTTTGAGAATGTGTTGCACTTTGGACACCCCTGAATAAATCCATTTCAGACACATCAAAATATTATATAATATTATATAACAGAAAATACATGCATACACGCTGCAGTTCACAATGCTCGCTTGATAAAGGACTTCTTCAGGGAGAATAACATCACTCTTTTGGACCATACTGCATGTTCCCTTGATTTAAATCCCATAGAGAACATTTGGGGATGGATGGCAAGGGAAGTTTATAAAAATGGCCATCAGTTCCAGACAGTCGATGCCCTTCATGAAGCCATCTTCCCCACTTGGAGCAAAGTTCCCACTAGCTTCCTGGAACCACTCGCATCAAGCATGCCCAAAACAATTTTTGAAGTGATTGACAAGAACGGTGGAGCTACTCATCACTGAGTCCTACTGAGAACATTTTTTGTTCTGGTTTGGAGAGTTTTTTGTCATTTTTTTGAGAGATGGTCTTAAACTTTTGATCAGCTGATAAACAGCCTATTTCAGTTGAATTGTTGATTGTTGTGATGCTCCCTGGCAAAGTAAACGCCGGTGGGTTACGTGCAGATGTTGCAGCGGGCATCCCTCATGACTGAGGGCCCTTGTCTGTCTGGGTTTTTCAACAGGACAACACTGCAGTTCACAATGCTCGCTTGACAAAATACTTCTTCAGGGAGAATAACATCACTCTTTTGGACCATCCTTTTGATTCCCATAAAGAACATTTGGGGATGGAGGGCAAGGGAACTTTATAAAAATGGCCATCATAGTTTCCTGGAAACACTCGCATCAAGCAACTCATTTTTGAAGTGATTAACAAGAACGGTGGAGCTACTCATTACTGAGTCCTACTGAGAACATTTTTGTTCTGGTTTGGAGAGTTTTTTGTCATTTTTTTGAGCGATGGTCTTAAACTTTTGATCAGCTGATAACCTATTTCAGTTGAATTGTTTTTAATAAATTAATTTTTCAAAGTGCTTTTTGTCACACTCTCTCTTCTTGCTTTGCATATTGTAGCTGTAATTAAAACCTATTTTAGATCCAAATGTGCAAAAGGTCAATTCTAGCAATTTGTCAACTGGTCATAAGATTTTAATCAGGTCTGTATATATGGAAGAGCTGTTTTCGGGTGCTTTTTGTCACGGTGCTCCATTCATCTCACCGAGCTTGGTGTGCAGTAATAGCATGTCACGCCAACTGCTTGATAAGTACTGTATATGGTGCAGGAACCAACATGTCGGTTCCAACAGGAACCACTGCTCTGACTTACAGTAGTGCCTGGGTTCCCAAAGTGGGGTATGCCAATTGTGAGAGGGGGTACGTGAATATAGATATAAAAATAAAAACAATTGTCATCTAACGCTCACAAGTTGTTCATTGCTCTGCTTGTATCATATGACAAATAAGTAAGTTTGATGATTATTTTGTGCATTAAGAGTGTTTAATCATGAAGATTTCATTTATACTGGTGTTACAATCCCCGCAAGGCACGGCGGTGAAAGCACTGGGGATACCCACGAAAATGAAGCTTTATCTTTGTTTTTTTTAATGTATTTTTGTATTTCGGATACCGCTTTATCATGATTGTTAAAATTCCCCTTCAATTCCAACATGTAGACTTAAACCATAGCCTCTATAAAAACATCTTCAAAATCACATAGTTGGGAAAAACCTACCAAAATCTACAAGATCACAAACTGTAGTTGGAAAACAAGATATCTGGTTTTGCGAGTGACTGTGTGGTGTTTGATGAACTTCGACCTAACACAAGGTCTGTGTGTTGTGTTTTCTGTCCCAGTGCTTCCATGTGCCTTACTCTGCTCTCACCATGTTCCTCAGCACGGACCAGCGAGAGCGAGACTCCGCCACCGCCTACCGTAAATACATCTCATACTGTCACCTTTTCAGACTCCAGATATGTCATTAACATCTCTTTTAACTCTTTCATACTGTCTAGCGTAACATCTTTTCAAACTTCTACATCAGGGGTCTTCATGGAGGGCCGAGACCCTGCAGGTTTTTTTTCCAGCCGGTCTCTAAAGCAGGTGATTTTAATGATCAGCACCTCCTTCAGTTTGAGGGAAGGAGCTCATCCATTGAAATCCACTGCTGGAGAAATTGGATGGGGAGAAAACCTGCAGTGTCTCGGCCCTCCATGGCACGCGTTTAAGACCCCTGATGAAAACTACAACATCATTTTAAACTCTTCATCGCTCTATGTCATCTTTTCAAACTACTCACAGGAAAATCGTTTAGCCTGGAAGGAGAGCCTAAAAAAATGATAGAAAGGTCCTGTGTAATGCCAGAACAGCTTACTACTCATCTTTAATTGAACAAAACATAAATAGCCGCAAATTCCTCCTCAGCATCGTGGCTTGGTTAACAAAGTGTCATATACACCCATCCATTCCTACCACTCTCAGTGATGATTTTATTTTTTGACAGTAAAATAGCAACTATTAGACACCATATAAACCACCTTACCCCGTTAATTGGTGTTGTACATTCCTCCAACACAGCAACTGTAGTGGAAAAGGCAATGACGGACACACACTAAACATCAACCCTTCTGAACTAACCTCTACAATCTCCTCCTCAAACTCCTCTACTTGCAAGTTATATTCCATCCCATCTCACTTCTTTAAGATACTACTCTACTAGTCAACACAGGTCTTCTAAGACATCCACATGTCTTAGCCAGTTTAGCTTAGCCAGTTTCTATCCATTAGTAATAAAGAATCCAGACAAGTGAAGGTCAATCATGGCATCCCTCAGGATTCTGTGCTAGAACCAATATTGTTCAGCCTTTTCAGGTTGCCCTAAGACATCTTGAAAGACCCTTCTATTTCGGTTGGAGATTAATAAAGTATCTATCTAGTGGCCGCACGGTGGATGAGTGGGTAGCATGTTGGCCTCACAGTCAGGAGATCAGGGTTCCAATCTCTGTTGGGCATCTCTGTGTGGAGTTTGACCAGAGCCGACCAGTCCAGGGTGTACCCCGCCTCCCGCCCAAAGATAAGCAGTATAGAAAATGGATGGATGGATCTATCCAGTCCAAAATTCTACCGCCCGGAACCAAAAGAAGAAATCCTCTCACTGCACTGGTTAAACAGGCCATCGCCATCCCGACGTACGTGCTGGCTACGTGAAAAATGGGGAAAATTGCAAGACACCCGCACGTGGTCTGTGCGGATTTTTGAGATGCAAATTATTTTGGAGCATTGAATGTTGGAACACCTTGCATGCAAGTTTTTCGCAAGGGCAAAGCAGGGGAGGAGTGCGTGACACTTGCGTGGTTTGCAAGTTTAGACGTACATTGTGTAGATTGCCCAGCCATGGCAGTGGCTCCTCCCACGCCCGGCGACGGCTCCAGCTGTGCACTCTGGTTCTCCAGGTCACGATAGTCGTAGGTGCCATAGAAAGCCAGTTCATCCATCTTGCATGGAAGTGAGTTGGCTGCATGAGCCTCCTACGATGCCCCCACACGTAGGTCAGTGAGTGAAACGTACGACAGCCTCACATGAAGCGCGCCTGGCACGCACCAGTCGCTCACGATCTGAAAGCTACCAATGGTGGGCGAGCGGCCAGCACTGTGGGTGTCACAAATCGCTTGCTCCATAAGTACAACAAACAAAGCACTACAGGGTCAGGTACAAAGTATCTCTTAAAGAACTCCTAGAACCCTATCAACCCAGTGAACAATTTGTCACTCCTAGACTTTTTACAAATAGAATAGGAGGTAGCCTTTGGTTCTCCAGCCCCTTTGGTACTGTCTTTTATATATCAACCCTACCAATCGAGACAGATGGCCGCCCCACTGAGCAGGGTTTCTTCCCCTGTTGTTCCTTGCCTCCGTCGCAAAGTGCTTGCTAACGGAGGGTTTCAGTCGTGACGTTCATGTGTAAGGCGCCATGAGAAAACTGCCAATTTGACGCTATATGAATCAATTGAATTCAACCTATCAATTATCTTTTCAAACGCTTAATCTTTCTATATCACCTTTTTGGAGTCTTCATGAAACTGCATCTTGGACCGAATAATGATTGATTGTGTGTGGGCTTTCAGGAATGACATTGGAGGTTCTGGGGACGCTGGTGGGCGCAGCCATCCAGGGTCAGATCGTGGCCAGCGCCCACATGCTCAAGCACTGCCCCACCCACAACACGTCGGCGGGTCACGCAGGCAACAGCAGCGGGGGCGAGGTGGTGAAGAGCCTGCTGGTGCGCTCGGAGGACTACCTGTCACATGCAGTAAGTCCCACACAAGCAGCGTGTGCTCAGTCTGCTCGACGTTCACGGAAGCTCCAAAGAAATGAAAAGGAGGATTGTTGCAAATTGGCTCCATATTTCCTGACACCCGAAGCTGAGCCCGCTAACCACAAAAGGCGTCGCTCCCTCATGTCATGTTATTTATATCCCACCCGGAACCTTTGAAGAGCCTCACGTCTGGTGTGTCTTTGGGGTGGAAAAGGGATTGGTTCTACTTTGAGGAGTAAAGGCAGCTGCTAAGTCATCTCCAGCATCCCGAGCAAATTTGGAGAAGTTGGCAGGTTTACACTAACATTGAAAGTACTCCCTCCCTCCTTTTTAATTTGGATCCGCAGCTATTTGGGCCTCAGTGGTTCTTTCCTCCTTGGTGGTGGCTGGATGGCATTTGGGCAAGCGTGGTGGTGTTTCATACCTCGTAAATAAAAAGCACCACAGAAAAAGGAGCAAAGAATCAGAGCAGGAGGTGGAGGAGGTTCTCCCTGCAAGAATGGCAGAGAGGCTCTATTTTTAGGACGTTCCTTGAGGTTTCCTCCTGTTTGCTCACTATTCTGCACAAAATAACATGTGAGCTCAGAAAGACAAACCACAGGAAGTCTCATTTTGTGTCTTTGCAGAAGGAAGTCTACATGATTGCCGCTGGCGTGATCGGGAGCATATTTCTCGTCTGTACAATCGTCATGTTCCTGGGTGTCAAAGAGAAGGACGGTGAGGCTTGAGTCACTCCTTCACTTGTTATTCAAGCCTTTCTAGTGATGGACTGTAAGTGCAAAAAGGAAAATCCGTATGTTATGTTATTGTCGTTTTGCAGGCCTTTTTACTTTCTTAAAATATTGTCCCAGGCTAGTCTGCAGGAATAACCTAATCTTCTCCTCCTAGATCTCCTTGTAAGAGCGCACAGAATCCATGACCCCTCCAGCAATAATTAGCATTCGGTCATCTTTATTCTTAATAATGGCCGCCACTGTCAGTTGACAACATAAGAGCAAGCAAAATTGGTGGGTGTGATCGTTTTCACTTCTGTGGCGATGGCTTTCCTTTTCTTTGGCACACCGCTGCTTGGGAAAGTGCAAAACGTGAATCAATAAGCAATGTTTTCCTCACGCCACATGCTTGTGCCACGCCTATTCTTCCAACGTTGCACGCTGTAACTAGTTCTCGAGTGAGTCTCGCATTCACTGACCAAAATTACCTTTTCAATTAATATATGGGAGGAATTTATGTAGCAAAATGTTCATTAATGTGCTTCCAAGTGTACTGCACAGCGCCCTTGCTAACTAGATACATTTCATTAATGCAAACCAAGCAGTTGAAGCTGCAAGATGGATTATTCCACAGCCAAGAGGACATTTTAGTTTTTTCAGGAGAGGTAGGTGAGGACAAATTTAGCAGCCTGTGGAACATCCCTGTGGTCGTCAATGTTGACACATTTAAATGCAGTGACCTTGAAAGACACGTCAACGTGGCTCTTGTTGCAGCTGTTTTTCCTGTACTGACATTACTGGACAAAAGTAATGGAACTGATCTTTTAGATGACAGTTGCCTCTAATATAAGACTTTGTGGACTTTGCAACCTGATGCAAGTCAGGCCTTCATATACAAAATGCTTGAAATGCCTATTAAATGTCATTCCAGATCCATACGCTCCTAAGACCGAGAAACCCATTCCGTTTCACCAGGGCTTCATCATGGTGATGCGACACGGGCCCTACCTGATCCTGACCGCCGCCTTTCTCTTCATCCTGGTGGCCATTCAGGTACACACAGCACCGTTAAGTGGATCCATGCCATGTCAGCAGATCAATGTGAGTGAAAGTCCAGGCAATCCCACGTTTTGAGTGTCTTGTTGTCCTATTGCAGCTGGTGCAGAACAACTTTGTTCTCTTCTGCACCTACGCTGCTGACTTGAGGGAGCACTTCCAGAACATTGTGCTGACCATCCTGGTGAGCAGACGCTTTCTCTTCCTTGTTGTGACTGTGAACTTATCCATGGCCTCGGTGGAGGTTGAGCTTCCTCCGCCACACTTCCTCCACAACTAAAAACATCAAAAATGAATCAGAAAGACAACACACGTTCACGTTAGTCGTGATACTAATTAGCGATGTCAAATGCAAGCATTAATTGCTTTTAATTAATAGGAGTCCTATCCAGTGTATAATGTTTTTAACATCACGAGATGTGTGTGAGTTGTTTCGTTCAATGATTGGTTACATTTAGATTTCAAAAACGCTCCAACAGCACCAATGTCTGTTAAAAAGAATACATTACATTATAAGCTACTTTTTTCCCCCTATATATCAATGTTTTGTTCTGTCACAATGTTAGGCGTATTTTGCTTTTCGTGCCAGGCACAGCTTGGCATAAGTACGCCTCCGTCCCTTCTACCGGCGCAAGTAGCAAAGAGGGAGGAGAGAAGGCGTGACTGGGTTTAACACAGCCGGGTCAAATGAGCTCCACTCCTCTCCTTTCCTGGCGAAGCGTATTGCAAGTTTCGTTGAATATGGATGAAGACAGCGGAAGACGGCCAAACTTCTCCCAGACGGAAAGTGATAATTTGGTCCGGGAGATCCAAGCTCCCTCCCCACCATGCTTATGTTGGAACATAGGGATGTCCATAAGTGCACTTAGCACCAGGACACCCTAGGTCGCAGGTCTATGATCGACTTTGTGGTTGTATCATCAGACCTGCGTCCGCATGTTCTGGATACGCGGGTGAAGAGAGGGGCTGAGCTGTCAACTGACCACCACCTGGTGATGAGTTGGATTAGATGGCGGGGAAGGATGCCGGACAGACCTGGTAGACCCAAACG
>QODF01000058.1:886764-915677 GCA_024372805.1 Oostethus manadensis | reverse complement strand
ATGTGTTTCAACTTGTCATTATTGTCCTGCTTGTTCATACGTCAGGTAAATTACTATATAAGTACATTTTTGAAAGTGATACCGTAGTACTTTTTGTCCTTTGTATGCAAATGAAGTATCAATGTGTGTATTGTTTTGACCTCAATAGTTATCTTGATTGCAGCTTCTGCTTTCTCCTGCTTGTCCATACGTCCTGTTAGATCCTGCAAAAAAGTACAATTTTGAAAGTGATTCTGGAGTACTTTTTGTCCTGGTATGCAAATGAAGTATCAATGTGCAATTAGTTTTTTCCTCAAAGGGGTTATGGAGACTAAAATGTAGAGCAATTGGCACCAAACACTCATTGCTTCTCAATCCCACTGACATGCCTTCCATAGAGGAAGCAGAGTCTGAGGATACGTACGTGGACAGTTCTATCACCGTGGCTGAGGTAATTGGGGTAGTCAAATCACTCCCCAGTGGCAAGGCTCCGGGGGTAGACGAGTTCCGCTCAGAATTTCTCAAGGCTCTGGATGTTGGAGGACTGTGTTGGTTGACACGCCTCTACAACATTGCATGGAAGTCAGGAACAGTACCTCTGGACTGGCAGACCGGGGTGGTGGTCCCCATTTTTAAAAAGGGTGACCGGAGGGTGTGTTCCAACTATAGGGGGATCACACTCCTCAGCCTTCCTGGGAAAGTCTACTCCAGGGTGCTGGAGAGAAGGGTACGACCGTTAGTCGAACCTCGGTTAGAGGAGCTGCAATGTGGTTTTCGTCCCGGTCGCGGAACACTGGACCAGCTCTACACCCTTGCAAGGGTACTCGAGGGTATGTGGGAGTTTGCCCAACCAGTCTACATGTGCTTTGTAGACCTGGAAAAGGCATTCGACCGTGTCCCTCGTGGTGTCCTGTGGGGGGTGCTCCGGGAGTACGGGATTGATGGTCCGCTTCTACGTGCCATTCGGTCCTTGTACAATCGAAGCAGGAGCCTGGTTCGCATTGCCAGCAGTAAGTCGAGCTTGTTTCCGGTGAACGTTGGCCTCCGCCAAGGCTGCCCTTTGTCACCGATTCTGTTCATAATCTTCATGGACAGAATTTCTAGGCGCAGTCAAGGCGTTGAGGGAGTCCAGCTTGGTGACCTTAGGATCTCGTCTCTGCTATTTGGAGACGATGTGGTCCTTATGGCCTCATCAGGCTGTGACTTTCAGCGTTTACTGGAGCGGTTTACAGCTGAGTGTGAAGCTTCTGGAATGAGACTCTGCACCTCCAAATCCGAGGCCATGGTTCTCAGTCGGAAACGGGTGGACTGTACCCTCCGGGTTGGGAGTGAGATCTTGCCTCAGGTGGAAGAGTTCAAGTATCTCGGGGTCTTCTTCACGAGTGAGGGAAGGTTGGAGCGTGAGATCGACAGACGGATTGGTGCAGCATATGCAGTAATGCGGTCACTGTACCGGACCGTCGTGGTGAAGAGAGAGCTGAGCCGGAAGGCTCTGTTTACCGATCGATCTTTTTATTATCAAGTGAGAAAAAAATCCAAAGCTACATGACCCAGTGTGAAAATCACAAAAGTGATTTTGGCCCACTCATCTTTGCAAAATTGTTATGTTCTTTTTCTGAAATGCAACATTACTTTTTCTCCCGATGTAATGGGACACACACCTTGTGAACGTTGAACCTTTGTTTTGTCAGAGCACAGAGGATTTTCCCAAAGGTATCGGGGATCATTTTTGGCAAGATTGGGACTAGACTTCCTGTTCTTTTTGTTCAGCAGTGGTTTTGGTCTTGAAACTCTACCAAGCAGGCCGTTTTGGACAGTGTCTTTCTTATTGTAGAGTCATGAACGTTACCTTGACCCTAACGGAGGCAATTGAGGTGTGCATTTCTTTGGATGTTAGTAGAGATCTGAATGGGTTACTAGACTGGGTAGCAGAGTTGCGGACGTTTTGCTTCTATTTTCAGAGGCTTCATCAGCTAGAGTCTTTGGTACAGAGAAGTACAATTAAGTCCACAGGTTTGGGGACTTTCTAGCCTTGACGCCTCTTGACAGAATAAGCTACTCCTGAGGGAAGTGTTCTCCTGGAAGGAGTGGCCATTACTGCCACATTCCTACATACTTGTTTTTCTAACTTATTAACCTGGCCTTGCCAATCATCAAGGCCAAGATAATTTGGTGAGACAAACACAATATTCTTTGGATGTTGTTGTGGGGTCTTTTGTGACCTCCTGTATGAGTCACTGCTGCGTTCTTGAGGTAATTTTGGTTGGCCGGCCACTCCTGGGAAGGTTCAGCCCAATCCATGCTCCGGCCATTTGAGGAAAAACTGTATATTTTGCAGACATTTGTCTCTGTGCTCATATCAGCAAGACCAAAAATGATGATTGGGGTTTCTACGTGGTAAGATTTTAAAGAAAATGTATACCATTTTGTTACTAATTTTAAGAAAATGCCATACAGGTCGTAACCGTATCTTTACACTGGAAGAGTTTAAAGTCTGGTCGGTGTTGTTCGTATTAAGGTTTTCAGCTTGCTCCCAAATATCATTTTGATCAGAATTTGGGCTTGTTCAATGTATGTGTATCAGAAACTTGGCTAGGTAAGTCAGTTACAGACAAAGACATCAGTATAAAGGGATATGTGGTATTTCGCGGCGATCGCCCCATGAAAGAAGGCGGAGTTGCTGTTTATGCCAAAAAAAAACATTTCATATTAACCGCTTATCCGTAGTGTCCCTTTTGCAAGCAATTTGAACTGCTGGCTTTAAAATGTGATCTTGCTCAGAATGTATTAATATGATTGGATGCTACTGGTCACCTTCTGCTAGTGCTGAAGCCCTAACCTCATCAGCACATTACTTGTCTAAGTTTGATTAACATGAACTCTGACCTGTTGACTCTGACATCAGACAACCTATAATCCGTGTGTGACTCCTTTAATCAACAAAGGCTCATGTATGGTACTGTAACCGATAAGTCTGGGATATTGAACTGTTTTAATGAGCACTTTTTGGGAATCTAGGGTCAAACAGTACTGATTCCCTTGTTGAAAGTAGCAATGTCTTGCCTGTTGGTAAAGAAAGCTCCAGAGAAGCTCCATCTCATTTTCTTCCTATATCTTTTGAGGATGTGTGTAGAGAAACAGCTGGATCCAATCCTACTTTCTTATATTGTGTCAGGAAGGGCATCCGACGTGAAACTTTGCCAAACCAGAACATGGGAATCAAACAAATGAATCCCATACTGGATTGGACGTGGCCCGGGTTAACAACGCCCCGGTGCTGTTCACCGACAGGGTGCCGGTGGAAACTGGATTACTGTTGGTTGAAGAAGGAGAGGAGGAAGGTGTGTCCGTAGGAGGAGAGAGAAGAGGAATGCTAAGAGTCTAGAACTAAGTGTTGGGACTTTGAATGTTGGAACTATGAGAGAAAAAGGTAGAGAATTAGTTGACATGATGCAGAGGAGGAAGGTAGACATATTGTGTGTCCAGGAGACCAGGTGGAACGGTAACAAGGCTAGAAGCTTAGGAGCAGGGTTCAAGCTGTACTATCATGGTGTAGATAGGAAGAGAAATGGAGTAGGGGTGATTTTGAAGGAGGAGTTTGCTAGCAACGTCCTGGAGGTAAAAAGAGTGTCAGATAGAGTGATGAGCCTGAAGCTAGAAATCGAAGGTGTGATGTTCAATGTTGTTAGTGGGTATGCTCCACAGGTAGGATGTGAGATGGAGGAGAAAGAGAAATTCTGGTCAGACCTGGATGAAGTGATGCAGAACATCCCCAGAAGTGAGAGGATTGTCATTGGTGCGGACTTCAATGGGCATGTTGGTGCAGGAAACAGAGATGATGAGGAGGTGATGGGCAAGTTTGGTATCCAGGAGAGGAACGCAGAAGGACAGATGGTGGTCGACTTTGCAAAAAGGATGGAAATGGCTGTAGTGAATACTTTCTTCCAGAAGAGACAGGAACATAGGGTGACCTACAAGAGTGGAGGTAGGAGCACACAGGTAGACTACATCTTGTGTAGAAGGTGTAACCTGAAGGAGGTCAGTGACTGCAAAGCAGTGGTAGGTGAGAGTGTAGCCAGACAGCATAGGATGGTGGTGTGTAGGTTGACTCTAGTGGTGAGAAGGATGAAGAGGGTAAAGGCAGAGCAGAGGACAAAATGGTGGAAGCTGAAAAAGGAGGAGTGTTGCGTGACATTTAGGAAGGAGTTGAAAAAGGCTATGGGTGGCCAGGAAGTCCTTCCAGATGACTGGACAACTACAGCTACTGTGATCAGGGAGACAGGTAGGAGAGTACTTGGTGTGTCATCTGGAAGGAAAGTAGATAAGGAGACTTGGTGGTGGAATGAGGAGGTGCAGGAGTGTATACAGAGTAAGAGGTTAGCTAAGAAGAAGTGGGACACTGAGAGGACTGAAGAGAGTAGACAGGAGTACAGAGAGATGCAGCGTAAGGTGAAAGTAAAGGTGGCAAAGGCCAAACAAGGGGCTTATGATGACTTGTATGCTAGGTTGGACAGCAAGGAGGGAGAGAAAGATCTATACAGGTTGGCAAGGCAGAGGGACAGAGATGGGAAGGACGTGCAGCAGGTTAGGGTGATGAAGGATAGGGATGGAAGGGTATTGACAGGTGCCAGTAGTGTCATGGGAAGATGGAAAGAGTACTTTGAAGAGTTGATGAATGAGGAAAATGAGAGAGAACAAAGAGTAGAAGAGGTGACTGTTGTGGACCAGGAAGTAGCAAAGATTAGTAAGGAAGAAGTGAGGAGGGCATTGAAGAGGATGAAGAATGGAAAGGCACTCGGTCCTGATGATATACCTGTGGAGGTATGGAAGTGTCTAGGAGAGGTGGCAATAGAGTTCCTGACCGGGTTGTTTAACAAGATCTTAGATAATGAGAAGATGCCTAAGGAATGGAGGAGAAGTGTGCTGGTGCCCATTTTTAAGAACAAGGGAGATGTGCAGAGTTGTGGCAACTACAGAGGAATAAAGCTGATGAGCCATACAATGAAGTTATGGGAAAGAGTAGTTGAAGCTAGACTAAGGGCAAACGTGAGCTTTTGTGAGCAGCAGTACGGTTTTATGCCAAAAAAGAGTACAACAGATGCAGTATTTGCTTTGAGGATGTTGATAGAGAAGCACAGGGAAGGTCAGAGGGAGCTGCATTGTGTTTTTGTAGATCCTATCCCAGCTGACTTTAGGCGGGAGGCGGGGTACACCCTGGACTGGATCATTGGACTTACTATGAAAAAAACATTTGAAAGGTCATCCCTGTCTGACTTGGCTGACTTTTATTTACAAAGCTCTGATTGGGTTGGTCCCATCCTATCTCAGAATTGATAACCCAGTTAAACTTCTTTAAACTAAAGTACCGGAAGCATTGGAGACTGTCACTGTTTTTTAAATCAGATCTTACCCTTCTTATTTATTTAATGACCTCTTTTTATATTACTGCTTGATTTTGTCATTTTGCTGCCACTTGGCCAGGCCGCTATTGAAAAAAAATTCTACTTCTCAATAAGTTTCACCAAGTTAAATAAAGCTTGAATAAAACTATGTGCAGTAGCTGATGTACAACTTGCAGATGGGGAGTTTTTATGGTGCATCTTGCGTGATGACTTGCATCTCCCACTTGTGATTTTTGTGCATCAGGTGTCTGCAGTGATCAGCATCCCGCTGTGGCAGTGGTTCCTGCAAAGGTTTGGCAAGAAGACGGCAGCTTTTTGTGGCATCACGGTGAGTATTGTGTTTTTTTATCATGAAATCGTATTGTACATATTGGCGCTCTCTAGTGGCCTGCATGCACCTGCATTTCCTCAGTGACGGCTTCTATTTGACCTTTCACCTTGTCTTGCCTGCAGTGGATCATGCCCTTCACCATGATGCTGGTGTTCATCCCCAACGTGGTGGTGGCGTATGTTGTGGCCGTCTCATCGGGCCTCAGCGTGGCCGCCTCACTCCTGCTGCCCTGGTCAGTCACTCCAAAACCCTTGGAAGATTCAGCATTTTATCCCATCATTGGCTGCCTGCATCACATAGAGTCTACTTGACTTCAGGTCCATGCTGCCAGACGTGGTGGACGACTTCCGTCTGGCCAACCCGTACTGCAAAGGTCACGAGGCCATCTTCTACTCCTTCTATGTGTTCTACACCAAGTTTGCAGCCGCCATCTCCTTGGGCGTGTCTACGCTGTGCCTGGAGTAAGTCACAATTCCAACTTTATTGACATATGCTTTGGGGACAATGGGCCTGAGTGCTACACTTTCACTCCAGTCCTGTAGGTGGCAGTAATTCACATGACAGAGTGCGTGCAAACTGTTTTTTGTTGGATCTGGGAGCTCACTGCCCTATTTGGCCCCAATGCAAGCAGTCTTTGACCTGGGCTTTTTATCCTGAATCTGCACTAAAAAGTAATTATTATTTAAAAAAATTTGAAAAACATATAGATGCAATAAAAAAGTAATTATTATTTAAAAAAAACACACATATAAACTACAGAGTAAAAACCCAACAACAAAAAATAATTGGATAAATACAATGATTAAAACAGAAATTTAGAAAGTAAAAAAAAAAGAAAATCATAAAAAATATCTAAATATTGACATTTAAAAAAGAAAAGTGTACTTGTATAAAATTGCGTTTATTTAGATATAAAATGTTATTTATTTTTAAAGCAAAACATACATTTAATTGAATTAAGTAACAATACTGCTATAAAATAAAAATAGATAATGCAAAACATAATAAATATACATTTACATTTTCAAATAAAAAGTCTGACATATACATCTATAAAATGATTCAATTTTTTTATCATAATAAACACATTTATTGTAATAAATAAAAGTGTTTTATAGGTTTTTTTTTTAATTACATAGCAGATTTGTCAGGTAACCAGGATATTTGTTTAGTAAATAAAATTTTGATTTCCAATTCCTAAAATAATCAAAGAGCTGCAGCATCATTGCCGGTTGAAATTTAGGCCCAACAAAACTTTCTTCTGTGCCTAAACGACATTTGTGGCATAGATTTGCCGGTTACGACACCGGAGCGTGCAAGCAGCCGGCCGCGGTGGTGTACACCCTGAAGCTGCTCATCGGCGCCGCCCCGGTGGCCTTCATCATCACGGGCCTAATGATCCTGCTCCTGTACCCCATTACGGAGAAAGTGCGCCTGAGGAATAAACTCCACCTGGAGGAGCTGCGGTGGGTTCCTAGCAGTCACTGACTTATTATTACCAATATTCGCATTTTAATTGAATTTATTAAAATGATTTCCACAGGAAACACAGCACCAGCTCCCGAGACGGCCTGGGTTTGATGTGACGTCACAAAGCAGACGCATTCCAGCAGTGCATGCTGGGAAATTTGCTTCATTAGTGTATATTACACTGGGACATTTTTTTTATTCAACTTTTTTTTTCCATTCTCACACGTACTGCAAAGTCACCCGGGAGTAAATAAGATACTTCATGTATATCAGGGTTTCTTTCTTGCTGTGTTTAGCGACACTGTTATTTATTAATAATGACGCCGTTCGAGGAGGAAGGAGAGGAATGTGACACAGAATAGACTGCTACTTTGTGAAGATGAGGGGTGTGCAGTAGGTGTGCAAGGAAAGCAGCAATAAATACAGTATAATGCAGTTTCCGTTTAATTTAAGCTAGACCGTGTGCATTTATGTGTGTATTGCGCTCTCTAGTGGTAGGACGTGGTATTGACCTTCTTTCTTCCGCCCAAAAAGGGACATTCGCCACAATCTGTTTTGGGATGGACGCCAGGAGAGGTTGAGACAATCAGATTCAGAGTAATAAACCATATCTTCATCACGATCGGTCAGTTTGGGTGTCGTTTGTGATTTTAGTGTGCATTCTGGATGCTCAAGCGGAATCTGCAAAATGAAGTACTCTGCAAAACGAAACACAATCAAAGATCCTCGATGTAACGGCAAGGATTTGCTTTCTTGCTGCAAAAAACAAAACAAAAAACGGAATGCAAAGATCCTCTATATGACAGGAGTGCTGATTGCAAAAACATCCATCCATCCATTTTCTTCCGCTTTTCCGAGGTCGGGTCGCGGGGGCAGCAGCCTAAGCAGAGAAGCCCAGAGGTCCCTCTCCCCGGCCACTTCGTCCAGCTCTTCCCAACGGATGCCGAGGCGTTACCAGGCCAGCTGAGAGACATAGTCTCTCCAACGTGTCCTGGGTCTTCCCCGAGGCCTCCTATTGGTTGGATGTGCCCTGAACACCTCCCCAGGAAGGTGTCCGGGAGGCATCCTAACCAGATGCCCGAGACACCTCATCTGGCTTCTCTCAATGCGGAGGAGCAGCGGTTCTACTCCGAGTCTCTCCCGGATGTCTGTGCTTCTCACCCTATCTCTAAGGGGGATCCAGCCAATTTCGGCCGCTTGTACCTGCGATCTTGTCCTTTCGGTCACTACCCAAAGCTCATGACCACAAGTGAGGGTAGGAACGTAGATCGATGTCAAAACTCTATTAAATATACACCACGCCTGCTCTGCTCTTTTTAAGGACCAACGGCAGAAACTGTCAAAGATCCTCTAAATGTGAGGAGCGCTCGGCTGTAATAAAGGACCTGTTACAAATACGGTGGTCAAAGATCCTCTCTATGGACAGAACCACTCTGTTATTTTTAAGGACCTACTAAATTGGGCCTCTGCGAGGACCATTTTGCTGTTTTTCAGGACCTTCTGTATAAATGGTTGTCCTCTTTGTGACAAAGAACAGGCCAAAAATACAGTCAAAGATCATCTATATACCAGGACTTATCTTCTCTTTTTAAGGACCTTTTGCAAAAAACAGTCGTAAAACATCCTATACCAGGGGTCGGGAACCTTTTGGGCTAAGAGAGCCACGAATTAAATATTTTCAAATGTATTTCCGTGTGAGCCATGTCCTATTTTAAAAAAAGTGAATACAATTAAAAGCGTGCCAACAATTTTAGAAGACATGTCTCTGGATTGGATGGACTAAAGTGCTGAGAAGGTTTTATATTTGGAATGTTTTTTTTATTCTGTTATTCTGTGATTCCTGTTTTACTTGAAAATGTCAGCAAACATACATTATAAAACAAAAAGTATATTTTTAATTGAAATATTTTGACTTTATTCACACAATATCTTAACTTTATTCCCATATCATTCTTTCCCCAACCTAATATTTCAAAAATTACAACTTGTTTGTTTCACAATATCGCGACATTTAAAAAATAAAAATGAACTCTAAAAAATAAATTGTTTTTACAAGTATTACAAGTTTATTCTCAGAAAATTGTGCCTTTTTTCTCTTAATATTTGGACTGTCTTCTTGTAAAATTACAGCAATTATTTTCCATTTCTGCTGTTTTTATTTTCTGCTATTATTTTTTTTTTTTTACTCTTCTCATAATCATAACCTTTTCCACAACCTAATTTAAAACAAATGGTTAGATTACAACTTTATTCTACTAATATTTTGACTTTCCTTTTTAAATTTTTGTTGTTTCCTCAAAGTTTTTCGTTAAATTGTATTTTTAGATTGTGCCGCGGGCAAATAAATTACTCGGACCGCGCTTAGAACGCCGCTGTTGTAAAGCAAGTTATGTTTTACATAGATTTTAAGAAAAAACCACAGTAAAATAAATACTTGTTATGGTGTTCAGAAAATTCTGAGAGCCATGCGTGGTCATCAAAAGAGCTCCCGAGCAATAGGTTCCCTACCCCTGTCCTATACTTTTAAGAACCAACTAAAAAAAAAGTCATCAAAGATCCTCTAAAATTCCTATGTTCCCAAAGTGAGGTCGCCAAATGGGTACGTAAGGGAAGTGTGGCCGTTACTGCCACATTCCTACATACTTGTTTGTCTCCAAGGACAGGATAATTTGGTGAGACAAACACAATATTCTTTGGATGTTGTTGTGGGGTCTTTTGTGACCTCCTGGATGAGTCACTGCTGCGCTCTTGAGGTAATTTTGGTTCCCTCATAATGGGTACGTGAATCAAAATGAACAATTAGCGCGAAAGACTCACAATTACGAGTGCACCTAAATGCCTCACTGCCTGAGGAGAATGGGGTGGAAGAGCATGAGGTCATTCATCAGCTGTGTGTGCATCATATGAATGATTTTGTGGGTATTTCATCACCAAGATTTCATTTATATTGGCGAAAAGTTAGCCAAGGTACATCCATTTCTTAGTTATTGGGCAAAATTGTCTATTGATGTATTGCAACAGTAAATGTAAGATTTTTTTGCATTTAATTACTTAAAGCTTTTATTTATTAACCCAAAAATCACACACACTATGCTGGTAAAAATAATTGTAAAAAAGCAGAATTCTATAAGAAAACAAAATTTGAGAAAAAAATAAAAGTGACCCTACTGGAATAAAAGATACATAGGATGATCTTTTATCAGTGCTCATATGAAACTATGAAAATAGACATTGAGCCGGAATTATTATAAAATTAATGAATTATGTTCAATATTTCAAGTTCAAAGTTTTTTTGTTTTTTTTAAGTGTAGGGGGTACATGGCTTCAGGTCAAATGTCTGAAGGGGTACACTGCTCTAGATGACAGGAATGATCTGCTGTTTTTGGGAATGTGCAAAAAGGTTAGCTGCTTCCAAGTTTTGAACGGAACTTGAGGGCCTCTTGGATGTCACGGCAGGGCACATGGGCCTCTAGTTCAACAACCTTTATGTGACGGAACAAAAGTAAGCCTTATCACCTTGAGATTAGACTCTTTGATTTGATACATTCTGGGGTTGTTGCCGCAACCATTGAAGCAAAGACAATTGTTAAAAAATGGCTTTACTCAACAAAAGCTGCAAGTCGTCTGTGTTGTTCGGCAGCATTGTGCCAGCCACAAGGCAGGTCGGCGAAGTCGGAGTTGACGCTACGTGGAGGCGTCTGCCATCATTGTGTTGGGATTGTGATTGTGGGCCGGACTGGACGGACAGGAAGTCTCTGGGCTTCCAGGGGTGCGTAGGGTGGATTTACGCTTGCCATTGCGTATCGTGAGCTCCTCTTTGAGTTTGAACGTCAGGGGTACAAAGCCATCTGCGTCCGCCACCAGGACGATCCACAGAGGACCTAAAAAACAAAACCATGAGGAAATTGCTTAGTGTGTCACATGATGCATGCTAACAAGCTTAGCGCAGCTAATCTGGACTGGGCTGCTAATCACCTCCATTTATAGCACTGGCGGCTGCTGGTCTTTGAAGGAGGGGAAGCGCATGCGTCCCACATCATCGGCCTACATCATAAATATGTTTATTTATTTAAATGCAAATTCCACCCGCCATTACTAGTCATTGTTAACAAAGAAAGTTTCTAGAGGATCGGTAAAGTCTCTGGATAAGTTCAAAACAACAGGAAAAAAGACTTGTAAAATGCTCGGGTGCATGTTTATACTTTAAGAGCACTGATTCGCTCATTTGACTGTCAATCCAAATGGGATTCCGCCTCAGACGGATCATCCATTCATGCAGAACCCGAGCATCCGGGCAAGCCCACTGCCCCATAAACTCCCAGTGACGCTCAGTGTCCGATTGGCAGGACAAAGCGCAACATTTGTCCAATGATCGTCCAGTTTCGTGCGGTGCAACCACCCACTCTACGCTTCCCCATCCAAGTCAGTAGACGCTCAGCGTCCGAATGTGTAAAGAAATTGCCTTATTAGTCAGTGAAATGTACACACAGCAGTATACATTTCACCACTTTTTGAGACATTTTAGGTGAAGCTAGGCTTCCTTTGCAGTCTTAGAGCATTCGCCACTAATTTATAGCTCCAGCCAGTATTGAGAACAGTGTTGTCCAACAACCCCAAAACATACCGTGCATCATCTCCACAATGCTGAGGGTAAAGAGCTCCTGCACGGTACGCAGACACAACTTGCCGTCACAGAGCAGCACCGGCCGCCGCTCGTCAATGAACACGTTCTCCGAAAGCTGCTTCTGCAAAGGTGGCAACAAAGTCAACAATATGTAATAAAAGCCATCAGACGCATCACTTCTTAACCGAGACATGATTTCAGCTAGCAGACACATGTTGCTAGGTAGACTTTGTAGGGACTTAATTGTAACTGCTCACTAGGCCAATAAAAAAAAACTGGCATACGCTAGCCACACTCACTCGGTCAGGAAAGACCATAAGTGGAAACTAAAAAACAATAGATGGTGCTTTTAGCTCCAAACGTACCTGACATGTGACGTTGACATAAGGAGGTTCTCCAGTGCTGGGGTAGATGCTCAGAACTTTCTTCCCATTCTGCATGTAGTCCCGCATCTCGCTCAGGCAATGCTGCACATCTGCAAAGCGAGCAAACAGCCGCTCCGTGTTGCTGACCAGCTGCTCCAGCGCTCGCTCCCGGCCTGGGCCGGCCACCCCTGCGGGCCTCTCCTGCACAGGCACCGGCACTGCCTCCATGCGAAGCTCCGGGCGGGGCGACACAGCCCGGCCGGAGTCCCTGTTGGCCTGGCCGGACAACGCCAAGCTGGCCATGCGGCTGACGTGGTCGGCGTCAAAGCTCTCGACCGTGACGGAAGAGGATGCGCTGGACTGGGTTCTTTCCGAGGAGGAGAAGTCCACAGAGCTGGCTACGGGACTGGCTTCGCCGCTCCTCACCTCCTCCACTAGCCGGCGTCTGTTTCTGGGTGAACGGGCAACGCCGGCGCCTGGCAGCACAAAGTCCTTTATCCCCGAGTGCTCCGTGTCCTCCTTAGACGAGTGCTCAGAGTGCCTCCTAATTCGAGGAAAGTTACAGGGCGACTCCGGGTTGAGAGGGGAGGGGGCTGGTGAGATGGCACCCTCCCTGTCGCACAGCAACTCTTTGGCTAAAAGGCGAAGGATGTATTTTTCCGTGTTGGAGGACGGGAGAAAGGCGGGGTCCATGGATTTCTGGCGGCCCACCATCAACAGCAGCACTTTGTCACTGAGAAAGCACACTCCTTTGGGCCTGTCGTTGGACTGTAGGGAGATCTGCTGGATGTTAGGCATGGCTGACTGTGTGATGCAGTAGACCAGCACCATATTGCAAGTGTTGGATGCCACAGCCACGGTGGAAGCCCGGGGATCAAAAGCCACTATATCCGGCACCAGGATACCGGGGATGCTTACTTTGCGGGTGGTGGTGACCTTGCGTTCGTATGTGATTAAGACCAAGTGCGATGAGTCCTGGCCCGAACCGGTTACTGCATCCTTACGTCGAAGGTGAATAAGGGGGCTTGGGTCTGAACGACGGTGTTTGGCGAGCAGGTGGGTGAGGTCCAGTGGGCCCAAGCTGGTTGCGTGGGACCTCTCTGAGTCAAAAGATCGTCTCCTTGAGTCCAGAGGAGGGTTGTTTTCCAGACTCTGGTTCTGCAAGGGGTCTGCCTCAGATGGCATCTCGAAAGCCATGCTGGCGTTCAGCCCACATAGTTTCTCTAATGGCAGCTCTGTTGCCACAGCAACCTGAGAGTCCACTGTGGGCTCCATGGCACAGATGTAGCCCCCAACATCAAAGATGGGGCAGAAGGAGCAGGTCACCAGGCTTTTGTAGATGTCGTTCCAGACGTAGGAGTGAAGCTCGCTGCCTATGGCCACCACCAGCCGGGTGCCATCTTTAGTCCAACAAGCGCAGTGGATCAGTCCACTACCTTTGATATCCGCTTTGGTTCTCCTGTTGTCCACTCTGACGGAAAACAGCACAGATGCATCCCTCTTGGTAAGGAGGGCCAGGATGTCCAGTTTGGGGTGCCAGACGCAGCCCTGAGGAAGCAGCGGAAAGGGCTCGCTCATCTCACAAGTCTGAGTGCACAGCAGCTTGTTGTGCTCAAGTGTGCTCAGCTGCAGCTGCCAGACGCTGACGTGCTTCTTGTGCTGCACGGCCAGCAAGGCCGGCGAGTCTGAGCAGCACAGGGGCCCCCAGAAAAGCCCCAGGACGTGCTCAAACTGCCCAATCACGTTGGTGTCACCAAATTTGACTTCGCCGTGGACGAAGTACAATGCCGTCAGACACACCTGCCTGCCGTCGGTCCAGGCGATGCCGTGCATGGGGTGGATGGCCTGGTGCAGCATGTTGACACCGCTTCGCAGCAGCTTGGCCTTGCCCAGGTCCATCCTGACGGCAAGAGAAAGTCCGAGGACAACTCAAAAAGCAACCATTAGCGGCGACAGCAGCGTGATCTGCCTGGGTGAAGAGCGACAACCACCTATGCAGATTAAGAAAAGCCTCTCCTGCTTCTCCTTCCACGTAGGCGGCCTAATCCGCTGCCCTTAGCCGAGGTCGCCGTGACGAGTGCTAATAGCTGATTAAAGCTATTAGATGACCTTTTAGGACTCGCGGCGTGATGACGTTGATAATAATTGTTGATCATTTGAAAAAGAAATTAAACAACAGCATTAAGCAGTCAATCCATTGCAGCATATCATAGCAATACCATGCGAACAAGCCACCTGGCTGAGTACAATCTTGAAATTGGACGCTGATGATGTATTAATGACAACTAGGAAGTAGGGAATGACGCACCTGGAGCCCAAAAGAACCTCACAACAAAACATTCCGGCTAGAAACCAAAATTGTTTTGTTTACAATATAGCTACACTACAATTTATATACGGAAACGGATGTTAGGAGGAAATAAAACAAATGAAACGCATGAAATATAGTTTATATAATGTTGTAATGGAGATTCTAACATTTTCACCAGTATGTTTTTGAAAGAGTTACAACTCAGTGGGATATGTGTTTGGGTTGAGAACTATATGTACTATTTGCATTAAAGCGTTTTACTCCAGCCTGTTTTGAGCAATTTTTGGTGAAGAATCCCATTAGTAGGAATGAGTTCTATAGTTAGCTGTTCGTAGCGCCACCTTTAACTAGCTAACATAGAAAGAAACATCCAGCGTTGATTGTTCTAAACACGTACCTCGCTCATGTTAAGCCTTGGTGAAACATTTACTGCGAACGCTATTCTGCTTAACGTTACTTTCTACCGGCTTTAAAACGAGCCGGACGTTTACCTACCAGTGACCCGGAAGTGATTCTCATCACCGCGGCGCTTGATGACAGATGCATTGTGGGAAATGCAGTTGATTTCGCCGACGAGGCGTATTTTTAACGTGTTTTCCCGGCTTGTTTGCCTGGAAATTCACCACTACCACAATTAAATACACAGGAGGAGGCATTTGTGCCTGCAGTGGTTGCGATGTGAGCTTAACGAACAGTAACTGAAATCAATCAGTTCTCCACACGACCGCAGAGTGGCGCCATCGTGTGATGTAGTACTACTACTACAAAACGAGCTCTCATCGCCAACTGGGAGGCAATCGGCTGTCGGCGGTCGCGTGACTGCATATGCTGTCCTGCGGCAGACACAGAGCGAACACACGAGGAAACACTCGCCGGGGAAGGCCTTATGTTCCACGGCTAGGACTGAAAGAAGTATTGGAGACATGGGCGTGGAAGTAGAAACAATATCTCCCGGTGATGGTAAGCTGGTTCCTTTGCAACTTCGGGGATTCATGTACCGAAACTACTCTGTCTTATGGAAAACGTATGTTAACTGGGTTTTATATGTGCTTAACTAGCTACTTCCATCACACAATGCTACATGCATTCTCCGTCTTCGTTAATTATCGTCAGTAGCCTCAGCACATCTTTCTAAAACGCTCTTTGAACGCTCAAAGTGGGCTTAATATTGAAGTTAAAGTACATATTGTATATCATTTAGATAAAAATGAGAATAAAATTAAAATTTAACAAAGCAATTAACTGATCATTGCTTCACAGCTTATCATATCAACCTGAACATACGCCCCCTAGTGGTTGTAAGCAGCGTATTGATGACGTAAGAGCAAGCTGATCACATGTTCTCCCAGCAATGTGATGACATCTTTATACAAGTGAAAAAAGTAGAATATTATTATTATTATTAAATAAGTATATGTTAAAAAATGTAACATTTATTCTACATTTGCTGTGTGTTTTTATCATTTAAAATAGTAATGTGAGCATTTGTTTCCCACAGGAAGCACATTTCCAAAGAAGGGTCAGACGTGTGTTGTTCATTACATTGGTGAGTGCGGCTGTCTTTCTTGTGTCCTCATTTGACATGTACAGATACGTTGTAATGCACAGTGCTCTGCTGTTTGGAACTTTAAACAAGAACATGCTGCCATGTACTAGACCTCATTCATTCATTCATTCTTTTTCTATACCGCTTATTCTCAGGGTCGCGGGTATGCTGGAGCCTGTCCCAGCTGGCGTTGGGCGAGAGGCGGGGTACACCCTGGACTGGTCGCCAGTCAATTGCAGGGCACATATAGACAAACAAACATTCACACTCACATTCATACCGATGGACAATTTATCAGTGCTCATGTGAAACTTTATCAAAATGTCACCATGCAAAATAGACATTGTTGACCCAGAATTACTATGAAATGAATGTTCAATAGTTAGGATTAAAAAAAGGGTTATGTTTTTTAAGTGTGCAGTAGTAGGGGGTACATGGCCTCAGGTCAAGTGTTTGAAGTGGCACGTGACTGTAAAAAATTTGGGAACCACTGGTTTAGATAATCAGCCTTTTTTTTAATTGACATTGTGCATTGGCACAAAGTATATTTTCTTGGGTGCGATGGACTACATAATGGTGCTTTTGTAGATGAATTTATCTTCCCAGATTGCAACTACTTACTTGAAAAAGGAGAGAAATGGTAATTCCTTTACTACGGCATTACTAAGACTAAATGACTTATTACATGATGTCGATGGCTTTATACATGCTAAAATTAGACAGGCTGACTAGAAATAAGACAAATACTCTTTATAAGATATTGAGTTTTGCAGTGTTCTAAGTAAAATGAAGACACGTGTAGTGGAACATTATTCCACAAATTACTCTCAATTGAGCGAGTAAAACACACACTTCCTTATGCAGATGGTATAGGCTCCAGCATACACTCTAATGATGATAAGCAGCAGAGAAAATGGATGGATGGATCTTAACTCACTGCGCTGTTTTTGCAGATGAGATAAACCCTCTTTGACAGCGTGTCTAACTTGCGCAGGTTTTCTTTTTAGCCGGTCACTACAGCAGGTGTTTTTAATGATCAACACCACCTTCAATTTGAGGGTAGGAGCTCATCAACTAAAATCACCTGCTGGAGAATCCGGTTGGAGAGAAAACCTGCAGTGTCTTAGCACTCCGGGGCACAAGTCGGACACGTGCTCTATGAAGTCCTGTTACTATCGTAATAAATGGCCACACATTTGACGGTAGTTAAAATTAAGAGAACGCTAACCCTCCACACAGCTATCTTTATGTTAGTAAGGTACATGAACCTTCACCACTGATTTGCGTTATGTTAGTTTACCCTTATCTCGCCGATCAGTTTGTTATATTTAGTTTTCCTTCTCTATTGTCGCACGTCATTCTTTGTAATTTGTCATTTGTAATTGAGATACTCAAATTATTCATGGACTCTTTGCACCTTCTACCCTTTTGTTCATTCTCTGGTTAGGTGAGTGCGATGCTGAGACACTGGGGGCAGACATTCGGGGTTAGCGTGTGCCTCAGGGTGCCTGCGTCCGGACAAGTAGGTCAGACAGAACACAAACAAAAAAACAAGTACGGTGTGGTGTCATCGGTGTGTCTGAGGATCAGTAGGTTTACGACGCCGCTATAAAAGCTAGCTAGCAGAGGCTTTGTTGTAAACACGTCTTGTGGCGTTGACTGCGTGCTGAGACGCTGACAAGGCGCTGACGCTCAGGCCAATTGTTGTCTCACAGGTGCCGTGTCAACACCACAGTGTGCTGCCATGTGTATAGGATGTCTCCATCTGTGTGTGTGAATAACGTCCTGCACATTCTCTCACTCCTCACCCCGTCCATCCTTTTGACCCTGCTGCTCAAGCCTGTTATTGAGTCTGCCAGTTCAAATCGGTCGCATAAACGTTAGACTTTGGCCTGAGGATTTGTGGATGTGGAATGAGTTTGTTTTCCTACCAAGCAGTACTCTTCGGTTTTGTTGGCTACGTTTCTATTGTCAGAATTTATGAAGGGGAACACAATCCATCCCGTAATGCTCATCAACATTAGATCTGAGCACTTTTGTCCATTTTTGCCATAAGAAATAATAGAAGTAGAAGGATTTGGTCCATGTGTGATCACCATAAAATATAGTTGTGAGTTTGTACTTGTTTACGTATGTAAATGTCTTTGTGATAGACGATTCAAATGTAGACACAGTTTACAATGCGATTCAAAAACGATATAGATGATTGCTTATCTCGCGACACGAGGTGCATGTCTCCACAATCCATTCATTTAAAGATTTATGGCAGATTTATTGCAATGCGGGAGTCTCCTTCCAGCGCATCTGATTCGTTAGCTCCTTAAACCAGATAGCCGGCTGTTAGACCTCTATCCACTTTTTATGTATGAACTGTAACTATACATCTACCACATCACATACAACAACGTAACATTAAAGCCTGTCTTTTGCTTTCCGCGTCCACGAGGTCCATGCGGCTGCTTGCAGAGAAATGACGTCAGTTTTGCACCCACTCCCCCTAGAGTGGCCCTTTTCATGCGTAAAATTCTTTTTACGCATTTTTGTAACTACGCAGACGGAAACGTGTGGAAAAAATGGCAGCAGGAGATCCTCATAGCTGAAATACAAAAATACTGGCATTTACAGTATTTGACTCATGCAGAGACCACCGGGCTAGCCAAGTCACGTGCAACTTGCTGAGAAAGATCCCAGAGCAAAAGTGGGATGCTGTGAAGTATAAAATGCACAGACTATTGTATGTGGTAATCTACCCTGACGCCCAGTAGTTTAAAAGCATAAAGAAACACTGTATTGTTATGTGTATATATTTTGTATATAAGTATTTTGTGTGCACTTGTTGTCTTCAGCCATGTTCAGCATGCCTTTTATAAGCACATTCTCCTGCCGGGGTACAAGTCCCTGTGATTAGGAATTAAAGTCATTGCTCATGCTTTGCATCTCGCCACCTACTGTACAATTCAAAGGTCAAGTGGACCGTCTTCTCTTCCTTTACTGTCTCAGCAGCAAATAAATACAATTCTTCTTCTTCAAGAAGTAGACGCGCAGCTGTGGCCAAGTTGGAAGTCAAGTAAACAATGGCAAACTTCTTCCGTTCTAGTGTAGTACTGTAGTAGACGCGTGTTTTCGATACACTGCACCCGGCAGTTTGGTAGCAGACGTCACAAGGAGTATAAACTCACTCATGGTCTCTCGAGCAGAAGTATAACCCAGCCTAGAGCCAACCTGAGGAGGAACAATCGCATAGCTTAAGTGCTAACATTCATTCATTCATTCATTTTCTATATCGCTTATCCTCATTAGGGTCGCGGTATGCTGGAGCCTATTCCAACTGACTTTGGGCGGGAGGCGGGGTACACCCTGGACTGGTCGCCAGTCAATCGCAGGGCACATATAGACAAACAAAGACATACAAGCATTCACACCGTCATTCATACCTTTGGACATTACACTCACATTTTAACAGCAACATCATCCTAGTCTATCTTATTTGTTGAAGGAAAAAATACATCATGAAACCTACAGCTCCCACATCTGCAGCTGACTGACTGCTTGATGGCAGATCTTTATTTTAAGATGTGTGGCGAAGCCTGCCTTGTGTCGTTGTATTTGTTGCTCGAGCCTCCAGCGTACATTTATTTTGGTCAACTTCCACCATTTTCGGATATTTACGCATACAAAGTCTGTCATAACTAAAAGTCCTCAACATGCTTGAAGTCAAATTTTAGCAGCACTAGCATAGCAATGTGATGCTACAGGGCTTACATTACACTCACATTTTAATAGCAACGTCATGCTAGGTTAGCCTAGTCGGTGAAGAACAACAACTTGAGCAAATTTAGGCTATATCCACACGAAGACAAAACGCTCATCGTTTCCAAAACGTTTTCTGTAAAGATGGAGCTAGTTCAGAAGCTATTTGCGTCCATACGAAAGTACTGAAAACGAGTGAAAAGGATGTAATACATATGCCATACCTGTTGGTGGCGCTGGGACACTCTGAAAGCGGAAACACGTGACAGACTGACAAAACACCTGACATGCGCAGTTACGCAGACGGCCTGTAAACAGAAAACAGGGCGGCAAGTACGAGAGGCCGAACTGTACCGACGAGTGGAACTGTTGCTTCCAATCAGACTGGATTATACTACCAGGACAAAGTGATGGTCTGTGTTCTCTTCTCGAAAATGAAGAAGCAGCATATTTTTCTGCAATAGCTTCAGCAGGACAAAAGCAACACTGTGCGGCGCCATTGTTGTTTCTGTGTTTGCGGTTTCAGCGCATGTGCGTTTGTAAAGATGTGGCGTTAGGACGCAAGCGTCTTCATAGAAGCTGGGGCGAAGCCGTAACTACGGAGCCATGAAAACGGCGTCTTCAAATCTTTCCACTCTGGGACCCAGTTTTAAAAGTGTTCCTTTACAGACCCTGAAAAGGGCCGGCTTCGTCTGGATGATACCCCGTTTTGATAAAGTATTTATGCGTTTAGGCCTCGGCTCGTCTTCGTGTGGAAGCTCCCATGCCTGTAGCTGACTGGTGGATAGTTGGTAGATTTTTCTCACGTTTGGTACTGATACAGACTCTTGTGATACCTATTACTGTTAGAACATCATTACAGTAAAACGATTTGCATAATACAGGACCGTAAAACTTAGTTGCAGCTACCTAGCAGCATAACCTGATGCACTCGATCCTTCCTGTTGCTCAAATACCAGCAAATATAAAGACGTACATTAGTTTGTTTTGTGTTTTTATACTGCATCATATTTAAATGTCCATCCAACAACACACTGATCTTCACTTTCAACACTGAGATTTAAAGCACACACACACACCCACACACACACGTGGCATGCAGCTGACCCTGCTTTGACTCTAGTGGGAGTTTCCCAAATATGGCAATTGGTCACGAGGCCTCATGCAACTGCCCGGCTGACATAATTTGGGAAAGCTCACCTTTTCCCCACATGGAGCTTGAGCATTATCAGGTGCCTGCATGTCTTTTTGTGTTTTAACATTATTATTATTATTTGTTTCTCTCATGTACAGTCATAGGAAACATTTGGTACACCCCAAACACGAGTAAAAAGGTGGATACTTTTAGAGATTATTAGAGTATTGATTGGACAGGATGTTTTTTGTTGTGGTTGTAGTTTGCAGTGGTGTATTTTGTCATACTGTCATACCTTTCTACCCTCTCTATTATTAATATATAATCTGTACTGCAAACCTCAATAGGTGTGACGTTCAATTAATACTATACAGCGTAGTAGTTCTGTACAAATCATTGTAATGTTAATCCACACTAACATGCAGTTTAAGTTCTACATGACTTCTCGCGCCCCGCATGCCACAATAAGCTTCGCCAGTCAGCATAAGTTGGCCATCAGTTCACAAGAAAGTTACAAAATGGCAACAGGAACCGTAAGTCAGACAACCTGTGATGTCATCAGCAGTCGACGCAAAAATGTTAACACAAAACACATTTTTAGAATTTTTGCAATGATGGTTTTATATGTAACATTTGCTTAAATATGCATATTTATGGACTAACCACAAAACAGCAGTGATTTATTAAATCATATATTTTGTTGAAAAGCCGTCATTGAAGTGTGAGTGGTATACTGGATTACTGTATATATTAGTTTTTAAGAGCGTAGAATCTGTGTAAGCAGCGGGGTGGGGGAGGATATGATGTCATGCCTAAATGTGGACGTCATTCCTGACCATGTTGGAGCTTCACACACAGGAATAGACTGGAGGTGTTCCCATGTTTGAGTTCTAAATAACTTTAAAAGTCCGTCTTAGCAATTTGTGTGATATTTTGGTCACAAGCAGTAAAAGGGGAGCATCTTTTCCCTTCCCTGGACTGGTTGCCAGTAAATCGCACGGCACATTAGAGTAAACGATTAACCTAATTGAATGAATCCATAATTACATAATTGGCTTGTTCTGAGAGTTGTACTCATGTCAGCTTTCTCCAGCCGTCTCTCGAAGCAACACATTCGCTGCAGTACGCGCTCAGACATATAACCTGGGGGTAAATCGGAATGGTGGGGGGGTTGTTGTGCTGGCAGCTCTTGTAGACTGGGCGAGACAGGATATGGCGGAGTAAAAATAACCCCGCCTCTGTGCGCTAATACTTTTTTTTTGTGCCGACACAGCCAAAGAGCTAGCAAGCTAAGGTTTCTCTTTCAGTCCAAAAAGGGTAGCATTAGGAAATACTGCTGCAAGACTCACCTCACCCACCAACACTGGCTGATAACACAAGGCAAGGATAGTTACATAGCACAATTCATACGTCATAGAAAAGAAGGATAAAATCACTTCATAAAAGAATTCCAAGAAAACGTAAAATCATTATGTAAAATTCCATAAATCATTACATAAAACAAAGAAATTACAAGTGAAGAGTTCAGATAAAATTACCTTCAGTTGTCAAATGCACAGTTGAATAGAAGTGCTTTCAGTGTTAAAAACACTTTCTCTTTGTTTCTGTGGGCCAAAGACAATGATTTCAGTTTTGTCTTAGTTTAGCTGGAGAAAGCTGTTTTACATCCACATGCTGATCTGTTTGATGCAGTGACAAAGTAAATCTGCAGGACCACCACCTGCCGTCATTGGCACATAGATTTGAGTGTCGGTGCGCAGTTATGGTAGGACACACTGCAGCTACGTATTAGCTGGCCTGAAGGAAGCATGTACAGATTGACCAATAGAGGTCCCAGGATTGACCCCTGGGATCCCCACAGGTCTTTGTCGTTTGGTCATAGACACAGTTACCAATTCCAACAAAGTACTTCCTGTCTTCTACAGTAGATAGGACTTGAACCAGTTTAGAGCAGCACCAGAGATTCTCACCCACTTTTCTAACCGCTGTAAGAAGATCATATGGTCAAAGGGCAGCTCTCCGCTATAGCAGAACTAGCAGAACTAAAACCGAGACTCTGTGTTCAGTTGGATATTATTTGTCACCTTGATCAGTTTTGTCAGTGCTGGGGGAGGGGGCCTAAATCCTGATTGGAAAGTATCAAACACTTTGTTAGACAAGAGAAAGTCCGTAAGCAGCGATAAACGCAGCAATACACATATGAGATCCAATGCATGCAATGTATGCATGCGTATTGTGCTAACAGTATGTTTAATGTTGTTGTTGTTTTGTGCAACCAAATAAAGGAACCAAAACACTCAAAGATGTGGCTTGTGCGGGGCTGTCAATCATGATGCCACACGCTGTTTTAGAGACCAGGCTAGTTACACTCAACAGTAATATAAATGTCACACTTTTCATTGGCTGAACTAAAACTTTTTCTATGTACACAAAATGCCTGCATTTCTTATATTTTGTCCACAAATAATGTAGTGAACATTCAACAGCCAACATTCATCCACCTGACATGTGCGGCATGTCCACGTCTGATTACGCAGCATTATTATTGTACAGGTGTAATTAGGTTGGCTACAATACAAGGCCACTACAAAAGGTGCAGAGGGAGGGCTGTCCCAAAATCAGTTAGTATCTGGTGTTACCGGCACCTCTAATGTTTGAAAAAAAAACCATACCAGATGACAACTCGCACCTCGATTCTTTTTGGCGTGACATCTGTTAATTTAGCAAAACACCCAAAAGCTACTCATGCATTTTGACATAGATCTGGATAAACATTTTACTTGAGGAATTGACTTTTTGCTGTTACAGTGCGCCTGCATAGGGGTCAAGTGGGGCAGTGACCCACCACCAGATAAGCAGACGGTGCAGTGGTGATAAGAAATTGTAGTGCTTGGCGGTTTACAACGCGTATTACTGCCACCTAAAGCTGGGAATTGCACATGCACAAGGGTGTGACATTTTTATAACTTAGTTGCTTAAAATGCCTTAAAATGGTTATTTCTGGCAAAGAATCATTTTGGAATCTTAAAAACCAATGAGACATGGACAGTCAAAGTTTCTTTTCAGAGTTTCAGAGGGTGAACATTGTCTTTGGTTTTCGGTGGCCAGGACGTGGTGTAGCAGGTGCTCGCCTCTGCACTTGCACTTGACCACGCCTGGTTTGGAAAACGACCCGCACACAGGGCTTCTGTGATTCTTGGAAAATGGCGAACCCGCTAAGTTTAGATGGGGTGGGTTGAAAGCGGAAAGCTCTTAACAGTACAGACATTAGCCATCAGACCTCCCAGGAACATGAGCGCAACGCCAACATTAAAATCTTTAGTTGCCAACTGTTCACGCTTGCTGAGTGACAACAAATCAAGGGGCTGTTAAGGAGGAATATTACAGCTGGAATGAAGCGATGAAGTATCGGAAACATTTTAAAGCGTGAAAAGAAGCCAAACCGGGGGGGCTGTCAAGTCAAACTCGTTTGATGTTTGGACATCCGAAAGTTATGTTTCAAGTCAATTTATTGATTTAATAAATTATTAGATTATTTATTTTTCAATTCAACTTCATTCATTCATTCACTCCTCCCTGAGTCACCACCTTATGGTGGAGGAGTTTGCGTGTCCCAATGATCGTAGGAGCTAAGTTGTCGGGGGCTGTCAGGCCCTAGGTAGGGTCACCCATGACAAACAGGTCCTAGGGGAGGGACCAGACAAAGAGTGGCTCAATACACCCCAATGATGCACAATTACAATGGACTTCGTTTTTCCCTCGCCCGGAAGCGGATCACCGGGACCCCCCTCTGTAGCCAGGCCTGGAGGTCGGGCACGATGGCGAGCTTCTGGTGGCCGGGCCTGCACCCATGGGGCCCGATCGGGCACAGCCCGAAAAGGTAACGTGGATCCCCCCTCCCATGAGCTCACCACTGGTGGGAGGGGCCAAAGGGGTCGGGTGCAACGAGAGCTGGGTGGCGGCCGGAGGCAGAGGACTTGGCGGTCCGATCCTCGGCTATAGAAGCTAGTTGTCAGTACGTGGAATGTCACCTCTCTGGCGGGGAAGGAGCCTTAGCTGGTGCGTGAGGTGGAGAAATTCCGGCTAGATATAGTCGGACTCACCTCAACGCACAGCAAGGGCTCTGGAACCAGTCCTCTTAAGAGGGGCTGGACTTCATTCCACTCTGGTGTTGCCGGCAATGAGAGGCGACGGGGAGAGGTGGCAATTCTTGTTGCCCCCCCGCTCCAAGCCTGCACATTTTCTATACGGCTTATCCTCATAAGAGTCGCAGGTCAATTCAACTTATTAATTTAATTCTTTGTATTATTCAATGATATCTTAAATAGATAATTTTTGATTCTCTTTTCTGGGTAAGTCAGACCATTTAAAAGCTATTTTTATTTAATAGTTATGCATTAGTATATAGATTTTTATTGCACTGTATTGTGAATGATTACTTTGTCTTGGTCTTCGTATTGTATTGGCAGTCAATCGGCTTTGGAAACTTACTTGATGATGTGCTGGACATAAACCCTCAAGCACGCTGGTTTCCGTCCAGATGATGTCTCAGAAAGACACAAGTCATCATGGTGGATACAGCAGTACATTTGTGTACACAAAGTAAATTTGTGTTATATTATGAGACCTCGACTATTGTAATTATGATTGACCACCTTGCCGCTCGCTCTCCTTTTACCCAGACAGCAAGCCTCATACCCGGGCAATGCAAGTGTGCAGACTGCCTCATTCGTTCCTTCACTCGTTAGATTTTTTAACATGACTCATGTCTTATTAATATACTGTATGTGCCTGTGAGATAGTTTGTCATTTGTAGTATAAATGATTACGTACGTGAATGAACAGGATGGAGTTACTTAGTATTGTTTGTGGATAACATGTATATTTTATTTTACTGGCAAATGTTAACTTTTATGAATGTTTACATCACTGTTGTTAATGTGATCTTGTGATTTCTGTTCAGAACATTTATTTATTCATTCATTTTCTATACCGCTTATCCTCATTAGGGTCGCTGGAGCCTATCCCAGCTGGCTTTGGGCAAGAGGCGGGGTACTCCCTGGACTGGTCGCCAGTCAATCGCAGGGCACATATAGACAAACAAACATTCACACTCACATTCACACTCTAACGGACAATTTAGAGTTGCCAACTAACCTAACATGCATGTTTTTGGAATGTGGGAGGAAACCGGAGTACCCGGAGAAAACCCACACCCGCATGGGGAGAACATGCAAACGCCACACAGAGATGCCCAACGGAGATTCGAATCCTGAACCACCTGACTGTGAGGCCAATGTGCTACCCACTCGACCACCGAGCGGCCCTGTTCAGAACATTTCAGGAGTAAATGGACTCACAAGACAAATTGAAGGACAACAGAGCATGCACAAATAAAAATGTATATATACTACAGCTATGGTGGGTCATTTGTCACCAGAGTTGACCTGGGTCGGTTAATAAATAATGTGCTGGAACTACACAGATGCCATGAATTTCCTCTGCCATAATTGTAAGGATTGAGGAATATACACTATACTCTGCTATTCCAATGGCTCTAATCCATATAATACATGTACAGTTTAAAGTACTACCATTTATAATAAGTTTTAAAAACTGTGGAGTAATGTATTGTAGGGACAATAGATTATTTATTATTAAAAATTCAGTCTGTGCGTTTATACAAAAAATATTTACAGGCTACAACTTTGCTTAGGAGCGTGTGGTGTTGATGTATGGACCATGATGACTTGTGTCTTTCTGGGACATCATCTGGAGGAAAAGCAGCGTGTTTGAGGGTTTATGTCCAGCACATCACCCATCAAGTATGTTTGCAAAGCTGACTGACTGTCAATGCACTTCTAAGCCTTTTATATAAACACAACTACGAAGACAAAGTAAGCATTCACAAATTAATTACAATAAAAATCTTCCATAAACTAATACATAACTATTAAATAAAAACAGCTTTTAAATGGTCTGACTTGCCCAATAAAGAGAATCAAGAACCATCCATTTAAGATATAAATGAAGAATACAATAATGAATACAATTATTAAATTGAATTGAAACATGCGGAGAAGCAAATATTATGTTCTGGTTCAATAATTATTAGAATCCTGTTCACTATGTTTGATAGAATAGCCCATTGATAAGTTAATTCATAGAATAGTTCATTATGTTCAGTAGAAATAGGCAATGCATTTGTCTTGAGTTTCATTATGACGGGCACAGTGAAGGACACTCGTAAGACTGCACGTGTATATGCTGAGTAGCAGACACAGAAAAGATATGCCTGGGAAATGCACTGTATTTCTGGGATTTGCTTGGGTGAGCTGAACTAAGGAGTACGATGAGCGGCGCTAGGGAGGGCGAGAGAGGTTATTAAAACACCTATCTTGTCAAACGTCCAGCCTGCCCGGCGCTGCTAATGATGACATCATGCAGCTGGAAGAAAGAAAGAAGGACACTATTGTTCTGTTTATGCAGGGAGGGTCAAGATGTAAGTGTGATTCCTGTCAAACTTAGCTCTAGACCAACTTTAGACCGTCATTAGAGGATCGATAGGTTGCTGTGCTGGTGTATTGTAACTGGTTGGTATCCTGTTCCATCAGATAGAAGGTAAAACGTGCTTTGTCTCTAGTGGTCTTTTATGCTCAACTTGTGTACTTTTGGGTAATTCATTTGAGTGTTTGCAAGTCCACATCCACAACAAACATAACTTGTGGATGTCAAAAAAACATCTTAATGTTAAAATCTATAAGTAAAGGCAATTTAAAAAAAAAACACATTAACCAAGTGCTGTACAAATGGGCTAACTAGCTAGAAGTCATAAAGTAAGTAATAGTTAATTATTTATTATTATAGTTAAAAATACAAGATTTCTCTCAGATCTGGAGATAAACCTTCAAAGTTTCGAGCAACACATAATTCCAAAATGAACATGAAAACAACTTTGCCGATATTATCATATTTTGTTAGGTGTCCAACCCTTTTTCTGCACGGACTTGACAGCGTATGGCAAGAAGCGAGAGGGTGTGAACACGTGACACAACCAGGAAGTGTTTTCCGAAGGATATACCGTCCCATTTCGTGTTGCTCTAACCTCGGTAGGAGTCTGAGGAGGACCCAGCCTTCGTCGACCGCATAGGCTGGGTCCTCTGAAGGATCCAGACCCGACATGAGACACAGCAAGTGTAGCGTTGCGGGAAGCACTCCCTGCTTCCTAGTGTCATTTGCAGGATTGTCTTAGAAATGTCTGTTTATGACACCCAGATTGAGACGGTCATGTTGAGTATTGACATCCTGGGATAAACAATTGAAAACTTTAATTATACTCTTTTCATAAATAATAAATAATAATTACACTTGCCTTTTCTTCACCTCCTCGTGAGGGCTGCATTAACATTAAATTTTCATATACAGATGGGGGCCACAAAATATCGTCTCGCAAGTTTGACACCCCTCATTTAGTGTCAAGTGCATAGAATGACAAAAACTAGGAAGTGGAATGTCTTGTTGCAGGACTGACTGCTAAAAAAATAAGGAGTGGGTGCTCTGTGTTGACATGTAAATAAATGGCCAACTGACTTACAGCCATCTATCCATTCCATTCCATTTTCCTCCGCTTATCCGGGTCCGGGTCGCGGGGGCAGCAGCTTCAGTAGGGAAGTCCAGACTTCCTGGTCCCCGGCGACCTCTTCCAGCTCCACCGGGAGGACACCAGCGTGTCCTAGGTCTTCCCTTCCCTGTCCACGTACGTATCCTCAGACTCTGCTTCCTCTACGGAAGGTATGTCAGTGGGATTGAGAAGGGCCTCAAAGTATTCCTTCCACCGACCAACTATATCCACAGTCGAGGTCAGCAAGCCCCCGTCCGCACTGTAAACAGTGTGAACTGGGGGCTGCTTCCCCTTTCTGAGGTGTCGGACGGTTTGGCAGAACCTCTTCGAGGCCGACCGAAAGTCGTGCTCCATAGCCTCACCGAACTCCTCCCACACC
>QODF01000058.1:849067-886022 GCA_024372805.1 Oostethus manadensis | reverse complement strand
CAGCTGGGGTGCTCTCCAGAACCCCTCTGATAGACTCCAAGAAGGCTGAGTACTCTGAACTGCCGTTTGGCGCGTACACACAAACCACAGTCAGGACCCTTTCCCCCGCCCAAAGGCGTAGGGAAATAACCCTCTCGTTCACCGGGGATGACTCCAGCACAGAGGCACCAAGCCGGGGGGCTAATAATAAGCCCACACCAGCTCGCCGCCTCTCCCCTGCAGCAACTCCAGAGAAGAACAAGGTTTAGACCCTCTCAAGGAATTTAGTTCCAGAGCCCAAACTGTAGGTTGAGGTGAGTCCGACTATATCTAGTCGGAATGTCTCCGCCTCTTCCACAAGCTCGGGCTCCTTCCCAACCACTTACAACCATCCTATAATGGAATTATTCAGCCGCCATTCCAATACACTTAGGGTAGGACATTTTATTTGACATGATTGTATATCAATTTGTGGTGCAATTTAGTACATAACAACCAGCGGTTAGAGCGGCACTTCCCATGCGAGCTCCCAACACCATGACAGAGTCCAGGCACAGTGAGGGAAGTCGGGCGCTCTAGGTACAGAGTCAAATATCCAGCGTCCAATGTGAAACTAACTTCACCACTTAACCCTGCCAACATGTCTGCACATCACGTTGCTCTTCATCCCGATGGCAACCAGCTTTGAGGTGCATTTACCACACCTCACACCTACTTTGAGAAGCCACCGGGAAGCTAAAGTTGCCTAATATCTGTGACAGGAAAACGATTCTTATTGTTACAGCCAAATAATTACAAGTCCGCTCAATTTAAAAAATAAAATGTTCTCATTTGACAATATCACTCTCTTGCGTCACAGCGGTCTTCATCCGTCCATGTAAACACTGTGGAAAACATACACAACAATGCATAAGCAGTAGCGTGCAGTGATACCAACAGAGAAAAAACAGCGCAGAGCGATTGAAAGGTCTGATTTTTTTCAACAGGCGTTTGTGATGCAAATGTATTACTCTTTTTAACGGATGTTGTTTCTGGGGGGGGGGGGCAAAGTCTCTGTAATACATTCCTGATGTGGATGTCACATCCTTGTGTCAAAAAGTCGGAACTGTCCCTTTAACTCTCAATCAGTGAGTAATGAAGACTATGGTATATGCTGTGCTGTTAGCAATGCATGCTACCTGGTCTTCAATTCATCATTTTCACACAACTCAATTATCACCTTCAAGAAGAGGCTTAACAAACAAACTAAAAACCCTCCCTTGCCTGTGTTGCCATACTGACGAGTGATGGCCTGATTAACTAAACCGGGCCAGAGCTTCCTGATTCCCCTTATCTTTCAGCATTTTCTTTGTGCATTCTTCTTAAGCCTTTCTTCATTTCCAAACATCATGCAGATGTTAGACCGTGCAGTATATAACAGGTCGGAATGCATGCAAAGCAAGGTGTGCAGTGACTGTGTTGTCTCCAATTCAGGTATGCTGCAGAATGGGAAGAAGTTTGACTCATCCCGAGACAGAAACAAGCCCTTTAAGTTCAAGATTGGACGAAACGAGGTCATTAAAGGCTGGGAGGAAGGAGTGGCTCAGGTGAAGAGGTCACAATTAACCTTGAAATAAAATACTTTTTAAATCGTTAGCGCGTAAGGAGCACATACACCCCATTATTACCATTAAGTTTGACTTGTTCACTGGAGAGGCCAGCATGAATTACGCTTTCTCAGTTAAAGGTAATCTTTAATCACACCCTCCAAGCTGTTTTACTCCAATTCAGGGTTGTCCAGATGTTTTACCCTGACAGAGGCACTTATATACGTTTTGTGCATTGAAGGCTAAGGTATCTGAACAAAACATTCACATCGTTGTATACAGTTAGATGATTTATACACAGTACTAAAAGCGGTCCAGGGGAACCCATTATTCATTCACTTGTCAGTCACACACTGGTGGTGATAATCTATATATGTACACCCAGCTCGGGTAGATAGAAATATGGCTGACTGTTTGCGCCTGCAGCCTCGCTGACCACCACCATACATTCATGGGCAGCACTCGTGTCCATCCATCCATCATCTATGTCACTTATCTTCACTGGGCTCAGAGGGTTATACTGGGGCATATCCCAGCTGACTTTAGGCAGGAGGCGGTCGGTCTACACCCTGGACTGGGTGATACGTGGCCCACACATGCACGCACGGGGAGAACGTGCAAACTCCACACAGAGATGCCCAACGGAGATTCGAACCAGTACTGTATAGTAATTTATATCATTAATAATTACTTCCGTTTATTTTTTACAATATGCCAAGTGCAAATGAAAAAAGCCATAGGCTGAACCTATCCCCCGGGCCTCACTTTAGACACCTCTGCTCCAGCGACGTGCAGTTGGGTCGGAGAGTAAGACCCTCACCACTGCCCCCTGGTGGTCTTTCCTTTCCACTGCAAGTGAATATTGAAAAGTAAAAAAACAACTTATGATTACATTAAATTGTTCCATTTTAGTTTAATTATGCGTGCTTTATGTAGATTTTCTTTTTCAATCCAATAATTTCAATTATTTAATCGGTAAAATAGCAAAATTTTCATATGTCCTCTTCAAAAGCATAGGAAGCACAGGTATAAGTCATCGCTCTCATGGTGCTTCAAGCGACCACGCACACATCCATTCAGGCAGGCTGTGATTGGTCCGTGGCTTCACACAAGAGACATTGCTGTTTCCTCATTGCATCGCCAATAATATACTTTTTATCACACACGTTCTGTACCTACTGACGTTTTACAGACTGTCTAACAAATGTCATGAAAGTGTGTGACATTTAGTCTTTCTTATCCACTAGAAAAGCCATTAAAAGTGCACAGCGGAGTCTGGTATGGCAGTGTTGAGTTGAGCGTCATGGAGCTCCAGACGTCACGTGACGGATCCTCGTACATTTGCTTACACAGCCATGCCGGCAGGATAGTAGCAATGCACAGAAGAAGAGGCTCTAAAAAAAAATCAGCATGTAACATTAGCTTATTTCCCTCAGGGAAAAGTACTCTGACAGAAACAACATTTTTAACGTTTACCAACATTTTTAACAAAACATAATAAAATACCACCAATAATAACTTTCCTAATTGTAAACTTTTTAAAATGTCTTTCAGATGAGCCTGGGCCAGAGAGTAAAACTCACATGCACACCAGACATGGCTTATGGTGCAACAGGCCACCCCGGGGTCATACCGCCCAACGCCACACTAATTTTTGACGTGGAGCTGCTCAAACTGGAGTGAAAGCATGGCGGCCAATCACCGTTTGGGCTTCTACAGAGAGATCTGACCCTGTCCACCAGCCTCGTCCTCCCATCTCTCTGCCATCCAGCTCTTCTTCAGTTTATTATTGAAATCCAGCTACTGTTGCTTGGTGGCCATCTTTTAACAACATATACCATGTTATGCTGTTTGGTGTCTATCAAAGCTGTACATTTTGTCACAAGCGAGAACGAAAAGGTGCACAATACTGCAATCAAAACACACACACTGCAAAGCACAAGCACATTAAAAATCCCAATATCTGCATCCTTAACTGGACATTTTTATATATAACTATATATAAACATAATGCATAAAATATATACACATCTTATCTCTGCCACTTTAATAATCAGGGGTTCTCCTGCTGAATGCTTCTTGTTAATCATATATATTTATAACCCTCATGTGTTTTTTTTTCTCCAGTTGGCCCCGACCGATTACCTTTTGTTCACCAACTCTTGAATTAAAATGGCATGATAACTGTAGTGTTGAAATGTATCTATCCCAACCACCTTTATTGGCCAAGTATGTTTACACAAACTGAATCCCCACATTGGTGTGGGGGATTATTTTTTTGGATGACAACTCTATCGTGGTGGAATTTCTTTGCAGACACTAAACACCCTCCAACTAAAAATGTTGAAATGACGATTAACTCCGGCAAACAACAAAATGCACCTCAGGAATGGTCCACCAGTCTATTGAACCGTTTGTTTATATGTTTTGTTGTTCGGTGGTATTGACAATATTCTTATGTGGAAATCTTCGCACTAAAAGCCGTTTTGCACGTAAATTAACTGTAGCCTGCTCTGTTTTTAATGTTCATACGTTTTCAAGTCATGGTTTACTCACACACGGAATTTGTGCAAAGGCTGATTCAAAATAGTGACGTCACTGTCAAAGCAGCGTGAAATGGCGCCACCCTGTGGAATATTTTTCTACATCAGACTTTAAAATTAAACCACACATGTCAAATAAGGTTGTTTACCTCCCAGTGATTATTTCCCAGATAAAACGAGCTAAGGCCAGGTTGGCTTCTTTAAACTTAATATAAAAATGAGCCAATTTGAACGGTTCTTTGACAGGAGCGGCTTACAAAGCTCCGGTTCCCCTAAAAGAGCATAAATCCCGCTCCAATATGACTATTGGATATTAAACAATATTATACCGCTCCAATATGGCTGCCGAAAATTCACCTCCGGTTCAGTCAAAGTTCATAGACTGGCTGGAGCTACCGATTGGCTGATGAGTAATGTTAACAAAGTGCATTGGATGGACGCACATACGCCCTTCGTCAACCCGAAATACAGTATCACTTGAGAAAACAAGGTCAGAAAAAAATGACCGCCTATTTATTCATCCAATGAAACAGCAAAATTACACATTTTATTCACGTCGGTGTATAAGCTTTTAAGACGGAAGTTAGCTAGCCGACGGTAGCTACAGCGGGCTAGCTAGCTACATGCCTGGTTTGACTTTGTACACACAGTAAGGTTGTCAGTTGACTAATTTTACAAAGTGTTCGCATCGCCGTGGATGTAGATAACACGTATTTTTAACGTTGCCTGCGGTGTGTTGTAAAGTTGTCAAAAGAAGCTTACTGCTTCAATCCCAGTGTAGTAGTGCCTTTTTTGTCAACAGCGTTAGTCTTCACTGACCCCAATTAAGTGACATATATAACAGATGGAGGTTTCAAAGACTGTTGTTGATCGTATTCTATTTGTGTATGCTCATCCAAGAGGTTAACAGTACAATAGTGCCTTAGATAAGCCGTGTATTTAAATGTCTACTCACCACTTCATGGCTTCATCTGTGTGTGTGTGTGTGTGTGTGTGTGTGTGTGTGTGTGTAAGAAACAGCAAGCATGCTTGGTGCACACAGAGCGTGCTGGACGCCGGCCGCCTGGCACCTGCTTCAAGCATCCCTCTCCCCCGCTTCCTCCCGCATCCACACCTCCGTGCTGTTGTCTCAGGACCAGGTGGAGCTTCACCCGCAGTGGGCCAGCCTGGCCAAGAAGCAGCTGAAGGGGAAGAACCCGGAAGATCTGATCTGGCGCACACCCGAGGGCATCAACATCAAGCCGGTGTACACCAAAGCCGACTCTGCCGGAAGTGCTGACGAACTGCCGGGAGTGTTTCCCTACACTAGGGGACCCTACCCCACCATGTACACCAACAGACCCTGGACTATCAGGCAGTACGCTGGATTTAGCACCGTGGAGGAAAGCAACAAGTTCTACAAGGACAACATTAAAGGTACTAGTGAGATCCAAGCGTTTGTCTTTTCTAAACTAGCATCTCATTTGATGTATCGTGACGTGCATACGTTTTCATCAGCGTTTGTTCTTTCATTGCAGCCGGCCAACAGGGCCTCTCCGTGGCCTTTGACCTCCCCACGCACCGCGGCTACGACTCGGACAACCCCAGGGTCCACGGTGATGTCGGCATGGCGGGCGTGGCCATTGACACGGTGGAGGACATGAAGATGCTCTTTGACGGCATCCCACTGGAGAAGATGTCCGTGTCTATGACCATGAACGGCGCCGTCGTCCCCGTGTTGGCCATGTTCATTGTGACCGGCGAGGAGCAGGGCGTCCCCAAGGCTAAATTGACCGGCACCATCCAGAATGACATTTTGAAGGAGTTCATGGTGCGGAACACCTATATTTTCCCGCCGGAACCGTCCATGCACGCCATTGCAGACATCTTCGCATACACCTCTGAGGTATTGAGTGCAAAAAAAGTGATTTATAATCTTCAGTGTAATGTTTTACTGAACATGATGACTACCTGTGTTGGTAGCACATGCCCAAGTTCAACTCCATTTCCATCAGTGGCTACCATCTCCAGGAGGCTGGAGCCGACGCCATCTTGGAGGTCGCCTACACCATCGCTAACGGGCTGGAGTACTGTCGCACCGGACTCAAAGCCGGCTTGACCATTGATGAGTTTGCACCCAGGTATGCCCAACATCGTGACAAATAATTATTCCTCATCATGATCGTGTTTTTTTGCCTGTACAGTAATCAAAGCGCAAGTCATCTCAGTCAGTTGTAAGCACAGGTAGGACTACCTGTGAGGCATCTCTGCCTGACGCACTTCCGCCAGTGCCGCTGCGCGACTGATAAAGCATCCTGTCAGGTTGCGTTGATGTCAGCCACTATGTGTATATGGAGTAATATTGATCTGATAGAATAGTTATTTTCACATTAATTTAAAATGCTAAACCATACTGACTAACGGGAAAAAAATTATTATTCCATCCCTAGTCTTGGTGGTTAAAAAAATATATTATTATTGCATATCACCTCATTTATCTTGTTTATTGCAACTTAAAGCACAGTAGAAATATTATATATTATTTTCTGAACTATTGCATTTTTCCCAAAATGACTAAGGAAGTCAATAGAATAGAGTGAGTAGGGATTGAATAATTTCTGCTTCTTACTGTTTTTGGACATGTGGAATTGTAACATGATGTTTACTAAAGCAAAATATATATGTTCAAATGAAATCATTACTATTACCAATATTTTGCAGCTCAATAATCCCATTTTATTTATATATCTTTTGTGACAGCTTTTTTGGTAATGTTAATCGAACACACTCATCTTGACCCAAGTATTGACTGGAGTCTTTCCACAGTAAGCTGCTTTCTCGTGGTTCTGGTTGAGCTTGTTCCACCATTCAGTGTCTCCAATAAAAGCACTTTGACCAGAGGATTAATTAAAAATGCTTGAGCGGAAAGATCAATATGGAGATGTCACTCACTTAGTTGTGTCGTGTCCGCTGAGCACTTTCCATTTTGGACCCCTCATCTCTTTTCAGATTGAAGAAATTATGCTCTTCAGCTGACTTCAAAAATGTGATATTTTATTTCTTTAAATAGCGTCTGTCACCTCTGTGTGTTTGTGTGTAGGTTGTCGTTCTTCTGGGGCATCGGTATGAACTTCTACATGGAGATTGCCAAGCTGCGGGCGGGCAGGAGGTTGTGGTCCACACTGATCCAGGAGAAGTTCCAGCCCAAAAATGCCAAGTCTCTTCTTCTCCGCACTCACTGCCAAACATCTGGTTGGTCTCTCACAGAGCAGGTAAGGTCTGGAAGATCTTGTTGAGTTGTGTGCAAAATCCATGCGCTTAATGAGACTTTCTTTAGGACCCATACAACAATGTGATCCGCACGGTGATCGAGGCCATGGCGGCCGTGTTCGGCGGCACCCAGTCGCTGCACACTAACTCATTTGATGAGGCGCTGGGCCTTCCCACGGTGAAGAGCGCCCGCATTGCCCGCAACACACAGATCATCATACAGGAGGAGTCGGGCATCCCCAAGGTGGCCGATCCCTGGGGGGGCTCCCACATGATGGAGTCACTAACCGATGACCTCTACAACACGGCCTTGAAGGTTGGTCCGTAAACAATGCAGATGAAAGTATTCAGTGGGAACGTGAGACAGAAGGGTACCAGTGATGGCAAAGCGGAAGTGTGATGATAACTATAGAACAGGAAATATAACTTATTGCGACACTAGCTCAGTACAAAATGAGCAAAGCAAAGCACTAAATATCATGCACACATAGATTTTACCATTTTAGCCAGAAATGCATATAAAAGGAAACTAGGTGACAATAGGTGTCGTTCCACTCTGCAGTTCATCCAGGAGATTGAGGAGATGGGCGGCATGGCCAGGGCGGTGGCTGAGGGCATCCCGAAACTGCGCATCGAGGAATGTGCGGCACGTCGGCAGGCCCGCATCGACTCAAGTAGGCTAGTGTTGTGGGTGTTGCAGTGACTCCATGTAAAACAAATAACATGTATAACATAAAATACATACATCTAAATATAAATTGTAAAATATTAAATAGGGTTGAAAAGAAATAATGCTAATATTCCACTGTATGTGAAAATATACAGATAACATTTATAAAACATTAAATATACAAACATATTTATATACTTGTCATTGGTCTCACTTTTGTCTGGCTGCACACTTAGTGGGTGTGAATATGTGCCTTCATAGCATAGTAGTTTGTATTAGTACATTATTTATACTTTTATACTTGAACTGTGTGCACCTTGAAGGGAGGCTTTAAATCTTATAGTACTGTGTATAATGACAATAAAAGCTTTCTATTTTATTCTACCCTTATAAATGTAATGTGTAAAATATATAGTAATATCAAGTGTAAATATGGAAAAATATAAATATTTTCTTTAAATTTTTATTCTATAAATTAAACTGGAGCTGCAGCTAATATTTTAATTTCTATTCTTTTTTTAGATTCAGTTGAGTAATAAAAAAAAAAGAATTTTGCTTTGTTAATGAGCAATAATAAATACACAAGAGAAAACATTTCACTAAATAATGAAGTACCGATTGGTTTATTTTTTACATCCATCCCAGACTGTAGCCACAACGGGGCACAAGCCAGTGTCTTATTGTGCCGGTCCCAAGCCCGGATAAATAAAGAGGGTTGTGTCAGGTAGGGCATCCGACGTAAAACCAGAACATGCGAATCAAACAAATGACTTCCATATCGGATCGGACGTGGCCCAGGTTAACAACGCCCGCCACCGGTGCTGTTCACCGACAGGGTGCCTTTGGAAACTGGATTACTGTTGGTCGAAGAAGGAGAGGAAGAAGGTGTGTCCGTAGGAGGAGAGAGAAGAGGAATGCTAAGAGTCTAGAACTAAGAGTTGGGACTTTGAATGTTGGAACTATGACAGGAAAAGGTAGAGAATTCAAATCCAAATCCATTTTTTGTATAGCACATTTAAAAACAACAAAGTTGACCAAAGTGCTTCAAAACATAGTTAAAATAGAGTATATAAAATAACAATAAATATAAAACGAATGGTAATATAAAATCACAAGACAAATGAAACAAAATTACGATGAGTCTCAGTTTGTGTTAAAAGCCAAAGAGTAAAGTTAAGTTTTTAAACGCATCTTAAAAACCGTCAAATTTGGTGCAAGCCTAACATGTAGCGTCAGTTTGTTCCATAAGGCAGGACCTCTGACTGAAAAGGCCCGGTCCCCCCGGCTCTTAAGTNACCGTCAAATTTGGTGCAAGCCTAACATGTAGCGTCAGTTTGTTCCATAAGGCAGGACCTCTGACTGAAAAGGCCCGGTCCCCCCGGCTCTTAAGTCTGCTCTTTGGCACTTTCAATACAAGCTGGTCTGTAGATCTGAGAGATCTGGAAGGAGTACAAGCCGATAAAAGCGCTGAAATCTAAGAAGGAGCTAGACCGTTAAGAGCTTTAAAAACAAACAATAAAACCTTAAAATCAACCCTCAACTTGACTGGAAGCCAATGTAAAGATGCTAAAACCGGCGTAATGTGTTCCCTCTTTCTAGTGTTTGTTAAAAGACGTGCCGTAGCATTTTGCGGACGCTGAAGGCGGGACAGAGTGGCTGAGGAGACTCCAGAGTAAAGCGCGTTGGAATAATCCAACCGGGAAGTAATGAATGCGTGGATCAGGGTTTCAAAATTAGACGATGACACGAAGGTCTTAACTTTGGCTAAAAGACGCAAATGATAAAAGCCGGTTTTAACCACATGATTTATCTGTTTATCCAATTTAAAATCAGAGTCCATTTTTACACCTAGGTTTGCCACTAAAGGCCTGGCAAAGTTTCTGAAAGGGCCCGGGTCAGGGGGTAATACTGAGGAACTACTGGAATTTAAAAAGTCATTTTGGGACAAATGCAATAATTCAGAAAGTAATATATAATTAAAAACAATGACTTAAGTCTTGCTGCTGACATGATGCAAAAGAGGAAGGTAGACGTATTGTGTCTCCAGGAGACCAGGTGGAACGGTAGCAAGGCTAGAAGCTTAGGAGCAGGGTTCAAGCTGTTCTATCATGGTGTAGATAGGAAGAGAAATGGAGTAGAGATGATTTTGAAGGAGGAGTTTGCTAGCAACGTTCTGGAGGTAAAAACGACTCTAGTGGTGAGAAGGATGAAGAGGGTAAAAGCAGATCAGAGGACGAAATGGTGGAAGCTGAAAAAGGAGGAGTGTTGGGGGACTTTTAGGAAGGAGTTGAAAAAAGCTATGGGTGGCTAGAAAGATCTTCCAGATGACTGGACAACTACAGCTACTGTGATCAGGGAGACAGGTAGGAGAGTACTTGGTGTGTCATCTGGAAGGAAAGTAGATAAGGAGACTTGGTGGTGGAATGAGGAGGTGCAGGAGTGTATACAGAGTAAGAGGTTAGCTAAGAAGAAGTGGGACACTGAGAGGACTGAAGAGAGTAGACAGGAGTACAGAGAGATGCAGCGTAAGGTGAAAGTAAAGGTGGCAAAGGCCAAACAAGGGGCTTATGATGACTTGTATGCTAGGTTGGACAGCAAGGAGGGAGAGAAAGATCTATACAGGTTGGCAAGGCAGAGGGACAGAGATGGGAAGGACGTGCAGCAGGTTAGGGTGATGAAGGATAGGGATGGAAGGGTATTGACAGGTGCCAGTAGTGTCATGGGAAGATGGAAAGAGTACTTTGAAGAGTTGATGAATGAGGAAAATGAAAGAGAACAAAGAGTAGAAGAGGTGACTGTTGTGGACCAGGAAGTAGCAAAGATTAGTAAGGAAGAAGTGAGGAGGGCATTGAAGAGGATGAAGAATGGAAAGGCACTCGGTCCTGATGATATACCTGTGGAGGTATGGAAGTGTCTAGGAGAGGTGGCAGTAGAGTTCCTGACCGGGTTGTTTAACAAGATCTTAGATAATGAGAAGATGCCTGAGGAATGGAGGAGAAGTGTGCTGGTGCCCATTTTTAAGAACAAGGGAGATGTGCAGAGTTGTGGCAACTACAGAGGAATAAAGCTGATGAGCCATACAATGAAGTTATGGGAAAGAGTAGTTGAAGCTAGACTAAGGGCAAACGTGAGCATTTGTGAGCAGCAGTACGGTTTTATGCCAAAAAAGAGTACAACAGATGCAGTATTTGCTTTGAGGATGTTGATTGAGAAGTACAGGGAAGGTCAGAGGGAGCTGCATTGTGTTTTTGTAGATCTGGAGAAAGCTTATGACAGGGTGCCCAGAGAGGAACTGTGGTATTGTATGAGGAAGTCTGGAGTGGCAGAGAAGTATGTTAGAGCGGTGCAGGACATGTACGAGGACTGTAAGACAGTAGTGAGGTGTGCTGCAGGTGTGACAGAGGAGTTCCGAGTGAAGGTGGGACTCCATCAGGGATCAGCTCTGAGCCCCTTCTTGTTTGCTATGGTGATGGACAGGCTGACGGACGAGGTTAGACAGGAATCTCCATGGACTATGATGTTTGCAGATGACATTGTGATATGTAGTGAGAGCAGGGAACAGGTGGAGGAGAAGCTTGAGGGGTGGAGGTTTGCCCTGGAAAGGAGAGGAATGAAGACGGAGTACATGTGTGTAAATGAGAGGGACCCAAGTGGAAGAGTGAGGTTACAGGGAGAAGAGATAAAGAAGGTGGAGGATTTTAAGTACTTAGGGTCAACAGTCCAGAGCAATGGAGAGTGTGGAAAAGAGGTGAAGAAGCGTGTGCAGGCAGGCTGGAATGGGTGGAGAAAAGTGTCTGGTGTGATGTGTGATAGAAGAGTTTCAGCTAAAATGAAAGGAAAGGTGTACAAAACTGTGGTGAGACCAGCGATGTTGTTTGGTTTAGAGACAGTGCCGCTGAGGAAAAGACAGGAGGCAGAGCTGGAGGTAGCAGAGATGAAGATGCTGAGGTTCTCTTTGGGTGTGACCAGGATGGACAGGATCAGGAATGAGCACATCAGAGGGACAGCACATGTTAAAGTTTTTGGAGATAAAGTCAGGGAAGCCAGATTGAGATGGTTCGGACATGTCCAGAAGAGAGATAGTGAATATATCGGTAGAAGGATGCTGAGTTTTGAATTGCCAGGCAGGAGGCCTAGAGGAAGACCAAAGAGGAGGTTTAAGGATGTAGTGAAAGAGGACATGAAGGTAGTTGGCGCAAAAGAAGAGGATACAGAAGACAGAGTTAGATGGAGGCAATTGATTCACTGTGGCAACCCTGAAGGGATAAGCCGAAAGAAAAAGAATGATCCCAGACTGTAAATATTTACTGGAAAAGGAGAGAAATACTGATGATCTAATATTAAGACATTTAAACATGAAGTAAATAAAAGTACTTGTTTAATCATGGAGATTATCATAAGGTGTAAAAAAAAAATGTTGGCAAATATTTCAAGAGGCGCTCCCCTTTTTTTGTATTTATTTTTTCGCTCCTCAGGGTCAGAGGTCATTGTCGGGGTCAACAAGTACCGCCTGGAGAAGGAGGAGAGCGTGGAGGTACTGGCCATCGACAACACGCTTGTGCGGCAAAAGCAGATCGAGAAGCTAAAGAAGGTTAAGCGAGTAACCATCTTCACCCCCACAATAACATGTTTGTTATTGTGTTTGTAGAACGAGCTGATATTTATAATATCCTGTCGCAGGTGAGGGATAGCCGCAATGCTGATGCCGCCAGTAAGTGTCTCGCTGCCATCGAGGAATGTGCACAGACTAGAGAGGGCAACCTGTTAGCCTTAGCCGTTGAGGCGGCGCGCGCCAGGTACCTTTTGAAATGCTGTCTTTTGACATTTGTTTTTTTATTTGTCTTGTCTAGCATCAGCTGAATGGAAGTCAAACTGCTTTTAAGTGTTGAGACATATTGCTTTGCCAAGGAAAACCTCATAATCTGTATGAGGGTCCCATGATATTCTATTCTGTCTGTTATGAATTTTGTTGAACCACATTTCGATGCCGGCCCTGACTTGAAAGAATGAGGCAAGTGGGGGATGGGAAGGGAGGGGAGGATTGGGGGTTTAGGGACAAAGGACAAAGAAAAAAGTGCAGAAAAACCTCACAAAAATATTTCAACAATATTCTAAACAATAACGACCAATTGGATAATCACAATATCAACAACAACCAGAACAATGACAGAGCAAAATGAGTAAAAAAACAGGAAAAGAGAAAAAAAATACTACTACTAATAAAAATAATACATAAAAAAAACACAAGAAAAACAACCTAATAAACAATGACAGTCCAGATGATACCTGCAAAAAATTTCCATCTGTGAACACAGTCATGCATCCCAAACCACACCCAACCAATGGCCCAACCAGGAAGACGCCGGGGCCCGGCCCCCCAGCAGGCAACCCAAAAGGCGACAGCGAGTCTGCACTGAAGAGGCGCAAGGGAGACCCAGCTGGACGCCCTGTGGAAGCCGAGCAAAAGCCACAAGGGGCAGGGACCCCAGTAGAACAGCAGAAGGGGAGCTGGGAGAACAGTCCATGCTGGGAATGGGAGGGGTCTCTAATGAACTTGCCCTTATCATGCCGGGTTTTTTTTTTTCCCGACTGACTTCTTGACTGACTGTCTTCATTACTCTCTGTGTGGATTTCCAGTACTGTATAAAAAATACCAAAGTGGCAAAGCTTGACTGAGCTCTTTGTGTCTTTAGATGTTCTGTTGGTGAGATCACGGATGCCATGAAGAAAGTGTTTGGTGAGCACAAAGCGAGCACGCGCATGGTGAGTGGCGCCTACCGCAGCGAGTTTGGCGAGCATGAAGAGATCGCACTGGCCCACAGTAGGTACGAGATCTTAGCGCCTTGCTATGGGCGCATCTCAACAAGTCACTGAAAGGTTTTACCATTTGTCCTTTCAATAAATGTAGGGTCACTGCCTTTAAGAACCATGAAGGCCGCAACCCTCGCCTCCTGGTGGCCAAGATGGGTCAGGATGGCCATGACAGAGGCGCAAAAGTCATCGCCACTGGGTTTGCTGACCTTGGCTTTGATGTGGACATCGGACCGCTCTTTCAGGTTTCCTTTTCACTCCCCCATGTTAAAGCAAACACATACATCCATATGACACTCCTGTCATACAAACCACCGGCACCGGGCCGCAGACCACTTGATACCGGGATGCACAAGAAATTTTTTAAGTTTATTTCTGTTTCATGTATTATTTGAGTCTGAACGAGCTTTTATTTTGAAACATGACCAGATTCTCTTGGTTACGCCTCGGTCACTTGAGCGCCAAAACGTAACCCGTCCCTATTAACTAGCAAATTGAGTAAGAAACAGACATCTTTGGAAAGTTTATTTGCAAAGGAGACAAGGCTCAATGAAGAGACAGGGGAAGAGCCTGCGACTTCCAAAAAGAGAAAGATTTTAAAAGACAACACCAGGAGCCCTACTTGAAATATTGATTGGACGCAGAGGTGATACCCACATACCAAGCCCGCTCTACATAATATGCGATGAACGGGTCTCTAACGAGGCAGTGAAATCTTCAAAACTGCCTCGGTACTAGGAGACCAAGCACCCCTGATTAAAAGAAAAGTGGAGATCCTGGACAAGATGGAACGATATAAACACACATTGCCCGAAAAAGTTTGACTACACGTTTGAGAGAAATCAAGTGTTTCCCAATATGTTGACCTGTGAGAGACACCGGAAACACATGCATCTTGTGCATTGAAGGTGTAAACTGTGTTTGAAATGCCACGACAACAAAACTACAAACAAGTGTGAGAAATTGGGGACACTTGTTGATTTTGAGTCAGATACAAACTACATCACAAGCTTCCCACAGGCTAGGATTAAAAGGCTACAACGTGACAATTCCCATTCATGGTTCGGTGCTCTTGTCACAAGAGTAAACATGAAGAAACTGCGAACCAAGACGTCCAGAGACACAAGAACGCATTCACTGCGATACTACAGCCTTGAAATAAATGAATGAATGAAATAAAACAATATGACAAGTCTTATGATGCTAAAATATAGTTAGCAGATATTTTTTTAATCTCCAAGAGATTTTTAAGGAAGACCTCGTTCCCAACCCAGAAGGTACAATCCACTCGTTTCTGACTGAGAACCATGGCCTCGGATTTGGAGGTGCTGAGTCTCATCCCAGATGCTTCACACTCAGCTACAAACTACTCTAGTAAATGCTGAAGGTCACAGCCGCATTGTCTGCAAGTTGCAGAGATGAGATCCTAAGACCACCAAACGGGACTCCCTCGATGCCGTGAATGCGAATCGGTGACAAAGGGCAGCCTTGGCGGAGGCTGACGTTCACCGGAAACAGGCTCGACTTACTGCTGGGAATGTGAACCAGGCTCCTGCTTTGATTGTACAATGATTGTCCACAAAGCACATGTAGACCGGTTGGGCAAACTCCCACGTGCCCTCCAGTACCCTTGTAAGGGTGTAGACCTGGTCCAGTGTTACGCGACTGGGAACAAAAACCACATTGCACCTCCTGTAGCAGAGGTTCGACTAACAGTCGTACCCATCTCTTCAGCACCCAGAAATAGACTTTCCCAGGGAGGCTGAGGAGTGTGATCCCCCTGTAGTTAGAGCACACCCTCCAGTCACCCTTTTTAAAAGTGGCGACCACCATCCTGGTCTGCCTAAGGAAAGGTACTGTTCCAGACTTCCATGCAGTGTTGAAGAGACATCCATAGCCTTGAGGAACTCAGGGCAAAACTCGTCCACCCACGGAACCTTGCCATTGGGGAGTGTTTTGACTACCCCAGATACCTCGGCCACGATAATATAACTGTCCATGTTCGTGTCCTCAGATTCTGCTTCCTCTACGGAACGTATGTCAGTGCGTTGGAGAAGGGCCACAAATTATTCCTTACACCGACCGTCAAACCACAGTCAGAACCCTTTGCCCAGCCCGAATGCGTAGGGAAATTACCCTCTTGTCCACTGGGGATGACTCCAACACAGAGGCACCAAGCCGGGGGTCTATTAATACAGCCACACCAGCTCAGCGCCTCTCCCCCGCAGCAACTCCAGAGTAGAACAAGGTCCAGCCCCTCTCGAGGAATTTGGATCCAAAGCCCAAACTGTGGGTCGAGGTGAATCCGATTATATCTAGTTGGAATGTCTCAACCTATCGCACGATCTCGGGTTCCTTCCCCACCAGAGAAGTAACAATACCATGTCCGAAGAACAACAAATGGCCACCGAAGACCAGGTTGCCCGGACGCCCACCTTCAACCAGCGCCCAAATGGCACAGCATTGGACCCTTATGTTTGCCCCTGCAGGTGGTGGTTCTGTGGGGGGGAGGTCCCGTGTGGCTTCTTCGGATTTGGCCCAGACAGGCTCCACAGGTGAAGGCCCGACCACCAGGCCTGGCTCCAGGGTGAGACCCCGGTGTCCCACGTCCAGGCGAGGTGCGGTCCCTCCTCTTCTGAATCACTCTTTGTCTGGCCCGTCACCTACAATCTGTTTGCCTTGGGAGACACTATTAAGGGCATACAGCCCCCTGACAACATAGCACCTAGGATCACTCGGCCACTCAAATCCCTCCACCACAATATGGTGGTGATTCACGGAGGAGAGAAAATAGAATACGAATAAATAAATAATGCATAGCGGTTCACTTGCAATTTGTAGAGCAAGAATTATACTTACATAATAATTAATACATAATAATAAATAAGGTTGATAAATGATAATATAATACATAATTAGGTAAAAAGTCCAGTCCTCTGTGTGTTTTTGTTGCTCCACTTCTGCTGTGTGGAAAGGACGCACAGGCAGATAGTAATCTGCCACTGAAACTGCTCTTCTGTTGGGAGATTATGTACTGTGTGTTGGATGATGCTCGTTGTTCATGATGAGACGAATCCTCCTCAGTGTCCTTTGCTCTGCCACAGATGTCGGGCTGTCCAACTCAGTGCCAATGACAGAGCCTGCCTTCCTCACCAATTTGTCCATTCATGTTCAATATTGGCTTTTTTGCTGACATCCGATATGCCAATATTCTCCCACTTTGAAATACCAATTGTGATATTAACTAATACCAAAAAGTGTAACATTGCATATCTCCTGTCGTGGAATGAACACTTCTGTTGTGAGGCTAAAGGATACAGTGTCAGCAATTAGTTTCTCAATGTGGCTGGTAACAATGTGGCTGTAAAACATCAGATAAATACTTTTGGGCATGGCAAAGCACAGCTCGAGGAACTCCACAAGTTTGGTGAATCTTACCAGATAAGGAGATAAGGTTATTCAGTGCACTATAGTCCATGATTTTCCCATTAATGGCTTTCGTCTTGGGGATTGGAAGTATTGAAGGAAGAAGTCTTTGCGGCCATTGCAAATGGCAAGTCATTTGTGCGCCAGAAATTACGGGAACCCACAGGCATATTTTAAAATCTGTTTTCATTACATGGAAAAACCCGATGCTGATATCTACTGATATTACATTTTTTTTCCAACTCTGGGCCGATAACATTGGTGGGCCAATATTATCAACATCCCTAGTTTTTTGCAGTAGGTCCTTAAATGGCCATCCTCCTGTCATTTAGAGCAGTGGTTTTCAAACTGGGGGGCGCAGGGCTACTATGCACACTTTTCATTATTATCATATTTTTCGAACTACAAGCTGCTACTTTATTATCCCTCTTTAGAACCCAGCGGATTTAATAGCAAATCGCCTTGTTTTGCCACAAGTTTCTGTGTGTATAAAAAATTTTATCTCCAAAATGGGGGGTGCGTCAGAAAAAGTTTGGAAACCACTGATTTAGAGCATCTTTTATTAGCTTTTTTTGTACTACGTCCTTAAAAACAGCAGAACATTCATGTAATTTAGCAAATCTTTGACTGGTGTTTTTTCAGTAGGGCCTTAAAATGTCAGAGCACCCCTGCTGTAAGGATCTTTGACTAGCATTTTTTTGCATTAGGTCCTTAAAAACAGCAGAACATTTCTGTCATTTAGCGGCTTTTGATGTAGTAGAGCGCTACTGTTGTATAGAAGATTTTTGACTAGCATGTTCTTCCCCAGAAGGTCCCAGCATGCTCTGCTGGGAAAGGCACAACAGAGCTCTCCTGTTATGCAAAGGATCTTGGACTAGATTTTTTACTACAGTAGTGTAGATCCTGAAAACAGCAAACTGCTCCTGTCATTTAATTTTATTTGCAATTTTTGCATGTTTCTTTTAAGACAATAGAGTGCTGTGGTCATGTAGAAGATTTTTGATTAGGGTAAACATTTTTCTTTTGTTTTATTTTCTTCTTTATGACTAGGTTTGTAATTAATTGTTGAGGTAAAAAGACAAAATAAATGTCTATTTTGTAGTCCATTCACAGTTTACTTTTTAAATTTTTTTACAGTATTTACAGTTGTTGCGCCATTGTTTTTTACCCTGGCTGTTTGTTCTGCTCCCTGCCGAGTGAAGAAAGGATGGCATAAATGGGCACTTGATTGAATGGTTTCATTATTTGATTGATTTGTGTCGTGTCAAATGAAAGGTTTTGGGCGGTCTATTGAAACCCTAGGCACCCTAGGGAGGTTATAGGCTGTCTTTTGTCTCCACAGACCCCCCTAGAAGTGGCCCAGCAGGCGGTGGATGCAGACGTGCACTGCGTCGGCATCAGCACGCTTGCCGCTGGGCACAAGACACTGGTGCCGGAGCTGATCAAGGAGCTACGCAAGCTCAACAGGCCGGACATTCTGGTCATCTGTGGAGGCGTCATCCCACCGCAGGTAAACCTGAGATATTTGTGTGCCCGAATCCCAAAATCCTCCCAGCTGGTACATCATGCAGGAGGACAGTAAGGAGGCAATATTTATATTTACATTAATATTTCCCCGTCTTTGAATCACCACCTTATCGCGGTGGAGGGGTTTGAGTACTTGAGCTTATTAATAGCCCCCCGGCTTGGTGCCTCTGTGCTGGAGTCATCCCCGGTGAACAAGAGGGTTATTTCCCTACGTCTTCGGGCTGGAGAAAGGGTCCTGACTGTGGTTTGTGTGTATGCGCCGAACGCCAGTTCAGAGTACCTAGCCTTCTTAGAGTCTATCAGAGGGGTTCTGGAGAGCACCCCAGCTGTTGACTCCATAGTTCTACTCGGAGACTTCAACGCCCATGTGGGCAATGACAGTGTGACTTGGAGGGGCGTGGTTGGAAGGAACGGCTTCCCTGATCTGAACCCGTGTGCTGTGTTGTTGCTGGACTTCTGTGGAAATCACAGTTGGTCCATAACAAACACCATGTTCGAACACAAGGATGTCAATAAGTGCACTTGGTACCAGGACACCCTAGTTTGCAGGTCTATGATCGACTTTGTGGTCGTATCATCAGACCTGCGTCCGCATGTTCTTGACACGCGGGTGACGAGAGGGGCTGAGCTGTCAACTCACCACCATCTGGTGATAAGTTGGATTAGATGGCGGGGAAGGTTGCCGGACAGACCTGGTAGACCCAAACGCGTAGTAAGGTTGTGCTGGGAACGTCTGGCAGAGTCTCCCGTTCGTCAAGTCTTCAACTGTCATCTCCGACAGAGCTTTGCCGGCATCTTGAAGGGGGGACCGGGATATTGAGTCCGAATGGGCGTATTCCGTGTCTCCATTGCTGAGGCAGCCAGTTGTAGTTGCGGCTGCAAGGTGGTTGGTGCCAGTCGTGGCGGCAAGACACGAACCCGATGGTGGACACCGGGGGTTAGGGCTGCTTTCAAGCTGAAGAAGGAGTCTTATCAAACATGGATGGCTTGCGGGACTCCCAAAGCAGCTGACAGGTACCGGCAGGCCAAGCGGCATCTGGCTTCGGTGGTGGTCGAGGCAAAAACTCGGGTGTGGGAGGAGTTTGGTGAGGCTATGGAGCACGACTTTCGGTCGGCCTCGAAGAGGTTCTGGCAAACCGTCCGACACCTCAGAAAGGGGAAGCGGTCCCCAGTTCACACTGTTTGCAGTGCGGACGGGGGCTTGCTGACCTCGACTGAGAATATAGTTGGTCGGTGGAAGGAATACTTTGAGACCCTTCTCGATCCCACTGACATACTTTCCGTAGAGAAAGCAGAGTCTGAGGACACGAACATGGACAGTTCTATCACCGTGGCCGAGGTATCTGGGGTAGTCAAAACACTCCCCAATGGCAAGGTATTGGGGGTGGATGAGTTTTGCCTTGAGTTCCTCAAGACTATGGATGTTGTGCGACTGTCTTGGCTGACACGTATCTTCAACACTGCATGGAAGTCGGGAACTGTACCCCTGGACTGGCTGGCCGCGATGGTGGTCCCCATTTTAAATCTAAAAGAGATGACCAGAGGGTGTGTTCCTCTGGTCACAGGGGGATCACACTCCTCAGCCTCCCTGGGAAAGTCTACTCCAGGGTGCTGGAGAGAAGAATACGACTGTTAGTCGAACCTCGGTTACAGGAGTTGCAATGTGGTTTTCGTCCGGGTCGCGGAACACTGGACCAGCTCTACACCCTTGCAAAGGTACTGGAGGGTATGTGGGAATTTGCCCAACCGGTCTACATGTGCTTTGTAGGCTTGGGAAAAGCATTCGACTGTGTCCCTCGTGGTGTCCTGTAGGGGGTGCCCCGAAAGTACGGGATTGGTGGCCCGCTACTACGTGCCATTCGGTCCTTGTACAATCGAAGCAGGAGCCTGGTTCGCATTGCCAGCAGTAAGGCGAGCTTGTTTCCGGTGAACGTTGGCCTCCGCCAAGGCTGCCCTTTGTCACCAATTCTGTTCATAATCTTCATGGACAGAATTTCTAGGCGCAGTCAAGGCGTTGAGGGAGTCCTGCTTGGTGACCTTGGGATCTCGTCTCTGCTATTTGCAGACGATGTGGTCCTTATGGCCTCATCACGCTGTGACCTTCAGCGTTTACTGGAGCAGTTTGCAGCTGAGTGTGAAGCTTCTGGGATGAGACTCAACAACTCCAAATCCGAGGCCATGGTTCTCAGTCGAAACGAGTGGACTGTACCCTCCGGGTTGGGAGTGAGGTCTTGCCTCAAGTGGAGGAGTTCAAGTATTTCGGGGTCTTGTTCACGAGTGAGGGACGGTTGGAGCGCGAGGTTGACAGACGGATCGGTGCAGCGTCAGCAGTAATGCGGTCGCTGTACCGGACCGTCGTGGTGAAGAGAAAGCTGAGCCGGAGGCAAGGTTTACCGATCGATCAACATTCCCACCCTCACCTATGGTCATTAACTATGGGTCATGACCGAAAGAATGAGATTGCGGATACAAGCGGCCGGAATAAGAGATGAAGATGCTGAGGTTCTCTTTGGGTGTGACCAGGATGGACAGGATAAGGATGAGCACATTAGAGGGACAGCACATGTTAGAGGTTTTGGAGATAAAGTCAGAAAAGCCAGATTTAGATGGTTCGGACATGTCCAGAGGAGAGATAGTGAATATATTGGTAGAAGGATGCTGAGTTTTGAATTGCCAGGCAGGAGGCCTAGAGAGAGACCAAAGAGGAGGTTTATGGATGTAGTGAAAGAGGACAGGAAGGTAGTTGGCCACTGTTACATTCAGGCAAAGGAAAAAATGTCTCTAAATGGAATTTCTTTCCATGTTTGCCTAACCACCGCAGGACTACGACTTCCTGTACCAGAACGGAGTGTGCGCCATCTTCGGGCCAGGCACCAGGATCCCACAGGCTGCCATGGAGGTCATTGACAACATTGAGAAGAGCCTGGAAAAGATCAGACAGGCTATGTGAATGGACACGTATCTTAGGAAGTGGATCTGTAAAGGTATTGAGTTCAAAAAGACAAATGGATTCATGAATGTAATGCAGCACAGTGACGTCGTCACCTGTAGAAGGCCATCTTGAATCTTGCTAAGACAGTTTTTGCAAACATTAATGGGTACATTTCTAGTTCGACAGTTTGACATTTGTCTCTGCAAACAAGGTTATGTTTTCATTGCCTTTTCTTTGTGAACTAGCTGGATTATGTGAAAAATATTTGTTGGATTTCTGCTAAGCTTCATGGGCATGGGCAAAGGAGGAACACATTAAATGTTGCTGTGATCCCGAATAATGATTTGGACCCATTGGTTAATCTTTCTTTAATTCCTCTGATCAAGTCATGGTGGTTAAAAAAACACTTAAATAAACTATTTGTATATGATATGCGGCTATTAATGTCAACCTTTATTACAAACATTTATTACATTACAAAATATTGACATGACATACACACACTTAACTTCTATAAGTAATCTTATAGTCCAATATTTACAGCATTAGACGACTACTCTGCGAACTAAAAAGGCGCGCCTTATAACCACGTGCGTCACCATGCAAGGAGAAAATTATACAGATATTATATTTAAATTTAAATATGTTATATTCGAATAATGTATTTTGGCTGCCCGGTTCTCTTAAGCCTTTTTTATTGATTTAAGTTTCAGTTCAACAAACATAATCATAGCCAACAAATATGGTATTATGATCAGACTGCGTAGAACAGAGCTGTTTCATTACAGTGAAAAGTTGAATAAAGAAATAACAAAAATAGTAAACCATAAAATAAATGGAAAATTAAATTATATGATTGGGGAGGGGTGGGTTCTAAAAAATTCTGTTCCCATTACCCCTAAAACTGCCTGGCACTATGGCTGGCACTATGACCCACCCGAGGGGGAGCATAGTTGCATGCTTAATACCTTGAGCACTAGGATCCCAGGATCTACTAGGATTTATAGATACTACTTAATAAGATACTCAGATACTTATTGGCTCAATACTTAATAAGATACTCTTCCTTTGTGTTGTGTCATAAATCAACTTCAAAGCACTTCTATCAATTTGTTTTCTTATCTCTTAGTTGCCATGTTAGGACTCCCTATCCATGACAATATAATATTTTTAGCAAAGACCTTTTGGTCCGTATACGCTTCAATTTGAATAAAAAGGAAATAAAATGAACCTGTAAATAACTGAAAGGTTGTTGTTGTGTTCCCTATGACTGAAGGACATTAGAACACGTCTCTTAAAACATTTATTTTTTTCATTTTAGTATTTTATACAATAGAACCATCTGTGGTTCAGTTTTGACCCATGTATATTTATTTCAAGAAAAAGCCAAACACATTTTTCAGCAACACTACTTTGTCACAAACACAAATCATGGAGGATGCTGTCATAGATGCTCTTTGTGTTACTGATGATGGAGTTCAAGGTGAGCGCTGCTGCAGCTGATGCTTGAGGCAGCTGTCTGGCTTGACAAGGACAATTTCCAGTTCCTCTGGAAACATTCTCCACCTCTCCAATGTCCTTGGGTTTCATCTTCTTCTTATTATTGCTTGTGTTTTTCTGGCTGAGGTTCACTCATGCTTGATGTGAGTCCACAACACAAATGCATTATCTGCAGACACAAGGAGATTGTATAAGACACAACATTTGGCCATCATTCACTGCCACGTGTTGTCATGGACTTTTTTCTTTCTTTCCCTTTTTCTTTTAACGATTGTTCTTCTTTTAGTAACCATGGCATAAAAAGCACATAACCTCTTCTGATGTCGCTGACTCTCGTCACAGCAAACCTTATGATTCCACTGGGTCATTTTGATGATATTTGCATTCTTGGCTGGTGAGCCAGCTACGGAGCAGCTAAGCTAAATCAGTTCATTGTGGTCAAAATTGTTGCTATTTCTCTTAAGTCACAGCAAAGGTTATGTCTGCACCTCCGTGTCGTTGTTGTGGAATCCTCCACAGGGACTTCAGACAGCTGTGAAAACCGTATTTCATGGCATTTTGGCTGTCATCAAACAACCTGGATTTGACAGAGACATACTTAATACTAGGCATGTCCCGATCCATATATATTTTTTTTAAGTCTTGCCGATCCGATCCGGTACCAATCCTTTTTTTTAAATAATAAACTTTTGTTACAAACATGAATGAATTTGTGGAACTGAATATGGTTATTAAAATAGCTCTTTATAAATAAAGCTACCAAAGTATTGCTGAATTAACTTTTTTACTACACGGCATGAACAACAATATTGTAAGTAACCTCTGTAGGTCAGGTCCTTAATAAAAATAAAAGTCCATCCAACAAAAGATAAAACTGGACAAAATGGCCGTGCAAAATACTGTGAAGATGGGTATATTGTGTTGAGCCAGGCTGTTTTCTGTGTGGGCTACAGAGGGCAGTGGTGGTCAGCATGCTGGTTAGAGCAAGCTTTACGAGTCAAGTGCGTAGAATAACAAAACAAGAAGTGTAATGTGGAAGGAGTGAGTGCTCTATGTGGACATGCAAATCAATGACCAACTGAATTACAGCCATCCTGACGTGGATCTATCCAGCCGCCTTTACAATACTTTTAGGGTAGAAATAATCATTTGACGTGCTTATAGATCCATTTGTGGTGTGATTTACAATATTTGACTTTTTTTGGCCAAACTCTCTTCAAAGCGATAATTTATTGACGGTCCTTAGTTTTGCACATCCCTTGCAAGCTCCCGGCGCCATGACAGAGGAGTCCGGGCACAGTGAGGGGAATCTGCCGTGTAACTACAGAGCCGAATATCCAGCATCCAATGTGAAACTAGCTTCACCACGGTACACCTGGACATGTCTGCACGATGGTGGTGCATTTTCTCCTTCATGCGGGAGTCGGGTGGCAACCATCTTTGAGGCGCATTACTGCACCTACTATGTTGTAGTGTGGCCCAAAGTTACGGCACCGGATCGGCTCAATCTCAAGACAGAGGACAAACTTATCCAATCTTCAAAATACAGCGGATCAGCAGCCGGTCGCGATCCTGAAGATTGGGTGGGGACATAATTACGTAATGCACCTCATTGTACCACAGTGAGGTCTTAATCCCGCCTGACACAAACTGTAATAAAAATGTATTCATCCTCCAAAGTCTTTCATGTTAGAGATCTTCAGAAATCTTCACAATGATGGGACTCCTTTGTAACCCATCCCTGCAACAGCACGCCCCGAGATCTGTCGATGACTCTGGTTTCAAACCAGAGATGATGCCACCATGGAGACGGGGCTCGTCTTCGCCTCGTCCATGGTCTTTGCGTCCATGTCGATGTTGTTGTCAATGTTGTTGACGTGGCATGGGTTGAGGAATGTGGGACATCTCCAAATTATCTGCTTGACCTCCCGCTTGAAGCTCTGGCTGAAGACGTAGTAGATCATGGGGTTGTACACGGTGGAGCTCTTGGCGAACATGCACGGCAGCATGCTGACCTCGGACGGGATGGTCCTGCTGCTGCAGAAGATGGACCACAAGCTCACCAGGCCGTATGGTGACCAGCAGCCAATGAATCCTACACTGATCAGGACGGCGATCTGCAAGGGAGCAAAAATGTGGGACATAGCTGTCATTTTGATGTAATGAAGATCTTTGTAGAGAAGTTACATGCTAGTAGACCACCACAATGTAACCCACGGAGCAGTTTATGATGCTACAGTGCCCTGCGGAAGTAATGTAACAATTCCTTTATATATGCTGTAGACTGAAAACAATAAAATATGTAGACAGACAGCAACATTTCAGCTTTAATTTCAACATTTTTCTGTCAAAATGACATGCACATCTTCAAAAATAACATTTTCATTGAGACAGCAGCGGCTCATGAGGTAGAGTAGGTCGTCCAGATGGTTGGCCATTCAATTCTCCCTCCCTCCACCGATTCCCTGGGCTTCACTTCCACTTCACCCACCTTGCTGCCCAAACTGGTGTATGAATGTCAATGAATGTTTGGTGGTTGCAGAGCCTGAAGGCGCACGTTGGCATCAGACTACCCCAGGCAGCTGTGGTTGCAGATGTAAATTACCACCACCAGTGTGTGAATGAATAATGGGTTGACTTCATTGTGAAGTGTTTCGTGTGCCTTGATAAGTGCTACTTGCCATGTGAGCGAAAGTATTTGAACGTGTTGTGTTGCCCAGGTGTGACCATGAGTCAGGCGTGACATGACTTAATTAATCAATAAACAGGAATGAATGTCTATGCTCACTGGTATATTGAGTAGGATCGGTTTTGCATGTGTAGACTGCATTCAGAAAACATACATGTTATTTTTGCCATTAATTCCCAAACTTTTGTCTCATTAGAGATCATTTGCTAATGTGTATAATCGTCCGGTTAAGTCAGCCAGTCGATTGAGTGGTTGGACACACTAATGTGTAGCATTATAACAACGTTCCAATAATAAAGTACGTTTAAAAAAAGGTTTTGTTTGTTGCAATTACTTGCGGGCCGCACGGTGGCTGAGTGGTTAGCACATTGGCCACACAGTCAGGAGATTTAGGAAAAACCTGGGTTCAAATCTCCGTTGGGCATCTCTGTGTGGAGTTTGCATGTTCTCCCCGTGCGTGTGTGGGTTTTCTCCGGGTACTCCGGTTTCCTCCCACATTCCAAAAACATGCATGTTAGGTTAATTGGTGACTAAAATTGTCCATAGGTATGAATGTGAGTGTGAATGTTTGTTTGTCTATATGTGCCCTGCGATTGACTGGCGACCAATCCAGGGTGTACCCCGCCTCTCGCCCAAAGTCTGCTGGGATAGGCTCCAGCATCCCCGTGACCCTAATGAGGATAAGCGGTACAGAAAATGAATGAATGAATGAATGAATTACTCGCCATTCGCGGGTGGTCTTTGAAAGTAACTTTTGAGACAAGCGGGATCCTCTTAACCACAGTGGCTTGTATTTAAAAAATACAGGAAAATAAGATGGCGTTGACTGACCGTCAGCAGCCTGCGGTGCATCTTGACCGCGTTGGGCACATGTTGGATGTGGTTGAGGGACTTCTTGTAGGTGACGTAGAGCTTTATGGCGATGGTGAAGTAGCAACACACGATGACAACTGTGGGCAGTGCCAGGTTGAAGGTGAACATGGTGATGACGAAGGAATGGTCTTCGTGCCTCATGTGGCCCCACGCCAGCGAGCAGGACAGGCCGGAAGGCTCGAGCCCGTAGCGGCCCCAGCCCAAGATGGGCAGCAGCGCCCAGAGAACAGCGTACAGCCATGACCACAAACACAGCAGCTTCACGTGCCTCCAGGTGATCTTATCTTCTAGCAAATACAAGAAGATGAGAGGTTTGGTTATCACCAGAAGTATGTAATGGGAAAAAAAACAAGTTTAATCTGGATCAGATCCCCTTGTACCCTCGATCTTGTCCTTTCTGTTACTACCCAAAGCTCATGACCATAGGTGAGGGTAGGAACACAGATTGACCCGTAAATAGAGAGTTTTGCCTTTCGGCTCTGCTCTCTCATCCCCGACCCAGAGATGGCACCCTTTTCCGGGCGAGAACAATATAATTCCTGGAGGTGCTGATTCTCATCCTGGCCGCTTCAAAGTCAAATGCGAACCGATCCAGGGAGAGAGAGCTGAAGGTCAGGGCTCGATGAAGCCAACAGGACTACATTGTCTGCAAAAAACAGAGACCTGGCTGCATGTGTAAATTCTGTCCATAAAAGTAATGAACAGAATCGTTGACAGAGGGCATCCCTGACGGAGTCCAAACCTCACTGGAACGGGGTCTGACTTATTGCCAGCAATGCGAACCAAACTCTGACATTGGTCATACAGGGAATGAACTGCCTGAATTTAGCCCCTGTCGAGAGGACTGGTTCTTGCTGTGCATTGAGGTGAGTCCAACTATATCTAGCCGGAACTTCTCTACCTTGCGTACCAGCTCAGGCTTCTTCTCCACCGAAAAGGTGACATTCTACATTCCAAGAGCTAGCTTCTGTAACTGTGGATCGGACTGCAACGGCCTCCGCCTTTGGGCGCCATCCGGCTCACTTTGCGCTCAATCCTTTTGGCCCTTCCCACAAGTGGTGAGCTCGTGGGAGGGGGAACCCACGTTACCTTTTTGAGCTGTGTCCCACCGGGCCTCATGCGTGCAGCACCAGACACTCTCCATCATGCCCCAACTCCAGGTCAGATCCAGATTTGGTAGATAAAACATTTACTGTATGTCCTGCGCCCACAAGCTGGTTGGTGCCACTTTTGGCAAGCCCCAAACCCTATGGTGGACACCAGAGGTCAGGGCTGCCGTCAAGCTGAAGGAGTAGTTCTATCGAGCATGGATGTCTTGTGGGGGGAACCTCAAAGAGGTTCTGCCAGAACTCCCCAGAAAGTGGAAGCAGTGCCTGGTCCACACTGTTACCAGGGGGTAGTGGGCCTCCTGAAGTACAGGATTGATGGTGAGCTACTACTTGCGATGTGTGGCGTCTGCAGTGATGTGGACTCCACATGGACTCTGCCTCAATTGTGCAATGCCACGTGCCATGTCTTGGGTTGCCCTCTTTTCCTTTAGCCTTCAGGGGTGCAGTGAACAGCAACTCTTGGAATGCTGACTTGCTATTTTCTCAGGAAGTCCAATTCAGTTCCAGCACCGCATTGTTATTATTTCATCCATACTGTCCTGCTGACATCTTTTCAACCGCCCCTCGTTTGATATTGTCTTAGGCCAAAAATCGGAATGCCAAGTTACTGTTTCCCACCCTGCATTTGAAGTTGGTGTAGAAAGCCTTTCCAGAGGTTGTCTCGGTGTATCGGAATCAGAATCAGCTTTATTCGCCATTTGTGCTACCACATCAAGAATTTGACTTTGGTCAATATCACTCTGTTACAGGGTACAAGAATAGTAATAAATGTAAATGTAAGAGAAGAGGCGAATACTTTGGTGTCTTGTAGATTTCCAACATTGAATTGTATTCTGGCTACCTTTTTGTTACCCTTTTTTCCAAGCACTACCAACATTGGCTCCTCGTTTGACTCTGACATCAAGCAATTTATCAGGAGATGATCCATTTGATTTTCATCCTCTACCCATCACCTTGTCTTTTCGGTATTGTTTCCTACTTTGGTGTTTAGGTCCCCCAACATGTCATCTCCTGGTGCAGCTTCCAAAACAGACTAACAGCTGTTCATAGAATTAATCTTTGACGGATTTGTCGCTGTCATTTGTTGGATCATGCCACTGGATAATAGATGTTTTGATTTGTTTCCCCCTCAGCCTTAGCTTCATTAACCTACTGCTGACAGGTTGCCACTCTATCAAGCTCTTCTCTACTCCGTTCTTCAAAACGATGGCCAGTCCTCCCCTATGTTGCCTTCCAAGTACAGCACTGTTTCCCCTGTGCATCTGCTCGCACTTACTCCTAATATAGCTAACTTAGATTTTCTCATCTTCGATGTCACTTGTGCTATTTTCCCTGCATATAACTGTACTACTGTATGAATATTTTACTGTATACTGTTGGTGTACTAATACTACACCATTGTGCTAATGCCATTGTTAATCCCTCCGCCAATGTGTGCTGGATCAATACTCACTGGGAGACTGCAGGTTCAGGGACACGATGAAGCGCACTATAGCCAAGAGCATCAGGTTCATGATGCTGGCAGTCCCGAAGAAGAAGCCCGCCAGGCCGTAGTAGACGCAGGTGGCGTGCCCTCCGAGCCAGCGGTGGCTCCACGCAGACGCCATCGCCAGCGGGTACATGGTGACCGCCGCCCCCAAGTCCGTCACGGCCAAGTTAACGCTGAGGAGCTCAGGTGGCTTCATACGTGAGGACCTTTTGAAGGCCATAATGAGGACCATCAGGTTGCCCGCGATGGAAAGCACAGCTGAGAGCAAGAAGACAAAGTGGCGTGATTGACTCAGTAATGAAAGCACTTTCTACTAACGCTGCACTTTGGAGCTTGCACTCAAGTGTGATGGTGGACGCTCCCTGTCATTACCAGTAATTTCCTTGTAAAAACACTCGTGAGCTTCATTCTGTTAAGGCTTCACTACCAAATGGGAATTTCTCTTGTAGAATAACTCATTCCATAACAAACACGTAGTTATACGTTTTCATATACCCAAACGCCCAATCCCAAAGATGTAGTTATAAGTCTTTTAAGTTTTGAAGCGCAAGAGGCTAAAAGAGGTGAATGCATATGGCTCCCGAACAGTTTTAAGCCATAAAAACAGCCCTTAGGTGGCAGATCTGCATTTGATAAGCGCTCGGCAGAGCTCATGTCAGTGGATGTCAATGGCAAAGACATACCTGACAGAAAAGGGGGAAAGGAAGACTGTGCAGGAGTGTAGCATGCATAGATGACGGTTACGCCTGAAGCCAGCTGGGATAGGCTCCAGCATACCCGCCACCCTAATGAGGATAAGCAGCTCAGAAAAGGAATGAATATATACTGAAAATGAAAATGACAATTTCCCGCTGTGAAATTTGCTTTAACTTTTTTGATACCTGGAATAAAGAAAAGAATAAGGTATGAAATTACAGTGTCATGTTTTATCAGATAGAATTGATCACAGACTTGATTTAATTCATTCAACCTGAAGTGTTTGCTGCACTTTCCATTCCATTTTGCTCCGCTTATCCGGATCTGGATCATATGAGGCAGCAGTCTCAGTAGGGAAGTCCAGACTTCCCGGTCTGCGGCCACCTCTTCCAGTTTCACTGGGAGGACACCAAGGCGTTCCCAGGCCAGCTGTGAGACATAATCCCTCCATTTGGGTCCTAAGTCTTCTCCCAGCTGGGCATGCCCGGAGCACCTGACCAGGGAGGCATCCAAACTAGATGCCCGAGCCACCTCAAGCGGCTCTGCTCCCGGATGGCCGAGCTCCTCACCCTATTTCTAGGGTGAATGTAGCCAACCTAAGGAGGAAATTCATTCCCGCCGCTTGTTTATATATATATATATATAATATTTTGGTTGTGCGTTTAGTTAGTCATTCTTAATTTTGGTCTGTTTTAATTCAGTCATTTTATGCTCATGAATGCTTATATTGATTTATTTATCTTTAGTATGGTGATGAGTCCATTGGCCAAATGAGAAAATTACTTTCATTAAGTAATGAATTATACTGAACATAAGTCATTATGGAAGCAGGGCTTGATTAGTATGGACTTTGATTTTGTAAAAACGTAGACATTTTAGGGCATGGCTTTAGTATTGATGACTAATTTGGGTTTATAGTATGTGTGTACATTTCATTGATTAAATGTCATTGCAATGTTGTTTCTTTAAGCCCCCCTCCACCATCACCACCTCTTCGAACAGATGCCAATAAACCAGAAGTGACCCAAATGCCAGGTCAAGGAAGGCGCGAGCTCCTTTGTTCAGCCTTGGGTACTGCACTTATCATGAACAGAGCTCGTGCAAACTCCACACAGGAGATGCCCAACGGAAATTCGAACCCACATTTCCAAATCTCCTGACTCTGTGGCCAACATGCTCGGCCACCCTGTGTGTGCGTCATGTGAAGAAAAAAGTTTGATGATTATTTTATGCCTTAAGAGTGTTACATTAATTTCCATCCATCCATTCATTTTCTATGCCGCGAATATGCTGGAGCCTATCACAGCTGACTTTGGGCAAGAGGCGGGGTACACCCTGGACTGGTCGCCAGTCAATCGCAGGGCACATATAGACAAACAAACATTCACACTCGCATTCGTACCTATGGACAATTTGGAGTCACCAATTAACCGAACATACATGTTTTTGGAATGTGGGAGGAAACTGGAGTACCCGGAGAAAACCCACACACGCACGGGGAGAACATGCAAACTCCACACAGAGACGCCCAACGGAGATTCGAACCCTGAACTCTTGACTGTGAGGCCAACATGCTACCCACTCATCCACTAAATGAATAGAATTGAATGAATGATATTGGTGCACAGCGCAGCCTGGAAGACCTGTCACTGTAAGTGGGGACTCCCCTGAAAATGAGGCTATACTGTTAGTTGTATTTTTGTATTTGGGATACTGATTTTCCATGATTGGTAATTGATGACAGTTTAATACAGAAATAAATGGTATTGAGCAAACAACACTTGATTGGCTGTTTTATCTTAAAGTTGGCTACATTTATTTAATTTTACACAAATCAATACACGTCTACACGTGTTGTTGAATGTTGTGGTTCTGACAGGTAACATTACAAAAGACTACAATTTTCCAAAGTTTATGAGTTCTCCAATGTTTTGTGGCTCCCGAACATTTTTTGTAACTGGAAGAGGAGACAAAATGGCTCTTTTGATGATAAAAGTTGCCAACCCCTGCTTTAACCAATTCCCAAAACTCAAATTTTACACACACGTTCTTCTCTGTCCACTAAAGGTGTGTTCCAAATTTGAAGTAAACACCTAGTGGGTGTTTGAGCCCTGAGCTGCGGGGGAAATGTCAAATGGAGGTCGAACTTGGGGGGGTTTAATAACACCAGCATCGGGTGGCCTATCTGAAAAAGAATTACACAGGCAACTGAGTTGGGTGCACGTTTTGACTCATTTGCACCCTTTTCTGTGCAGCGGTTTAGGAATAGAAGAGCAAGGGGTGTCCTCATAGCTTTTCTTTCTAACTAAGTCCTTGCACCGCAACATGTCTAATCAACAGGTAGCACTGATGCATTAACAACTCATTCACAGGACTTGTAATTCATTTCCTGTCAATTTAGCCAACAATGAAGACAAAAACTTACTTATAAATAGGAGATACACCCCAGCGCCTATGTCCATGGCTGGAGACAGTGTGGAGTGGTAGTAGTTCTCCATGCCTGTTGGTGATGGAGGTGATGAGGAGATGATGTGCTTAGAATGTCCTTCTCTCCTCTTTGCAGCGGCTGTGTCACATCCATCTGTGCGCCTCTCCAGACACGCGCCCCGTGCAGCCGGGAGCAGAAGGAGGCGTTGCCCCGGAGAGCACGTTTGTTTGGGAAGGGAGGGGGATCGGCATCACTCAAGTGGTTGCAGAAGTGCCACAACTATAATATCACTAATGGTTTTGCTAATGCTAAACAGTAAGTGGTCTACTAATTATATCAGTGCCCATCTTTTAATTGCTCATTCATTCATTCATTTTCTATACCGCTTATCCTCATTAGGCTCACGAGTATGCTGGAGCCTATCCCAGCAGACTTTGGGCGAGAGGCGGGGTACAACCTGGACTGGTCACCAGCCAATCGCAGGGCACATATAGACAAACAAACATTCACACTCACATTCATACCTATGGACAATTTAGAGTCGCCAATGAACCTAACATGCATGTTTTTGGAATGTGGGAGGAAACCGGAGTACCCGGAGAAAACCCACACACGCACGAGAACATGCAAATTTTGCACGGAGATGCCCAACAAAGATTCGAATCCCAATTATTCCAATTTGCTGATCTACTTAATAGTGACGGAGTGGTCAATGTACCCCTCCATGCTGTCTCCTTTCTTCTTATCCACAACCAATGACTCATTTTTCCACAGTTGTAGAAAGTTCCCTGAATGACTTTCTCTGTGCCTGTCATCGTCTGATACCGAGTTCCTTCAGTAACTTAACAGTGGACTTTGCAACACAGCCGCTACACCCCACTTCCACTGGCGGCACCACCATCGAGCATCCTCCTCCTTCAGCTCCAGCAGCCTGGTTGGAATACCGCAGTTTTTTATGCTCAAATGCTTCATCGCTATTCGCGGGATTGTAAAGTTCAACAACAAATGCTTGACGGCCGGAATTGGACCACAGCACCAGGTCTGGACACGGATTAGTAACAGCGATGTTAGCTGTAAAGACGAGTCCTTTGTCCACACGCATTTCCAAGTCTCTTGCTGCATTTAAGAGGCTTGAGATCAATGTTGGGGTTTTGTGCTGCTGTTTTCCACCTTCTCAAATGAAGGCTATTGGCTTTGGCAGGTTTGCTGACATTTTGTTGATGTAGGATTTATTGATATTCTTTTGTTCCATTGCTGCAGGCTAATCAGTACTTGATTGTGGCGCCAAGGAGGTCTTGCAGCCTACAAAGATGCGCTTGAGGTTTGCTGGGGAAAGGCACAGGAGCATTGTGGATTCTCTCCAATTCAGAGGGGTAAATTTGTTGGGAGTTGGTAAAATATTATATGTGGCTTTGATGATGAAAGTGAGCCTGTTAGTTTGCATATTCCAGAGCTGGCGCCACGTGATGTCCCAACTCACCCATTGGCCTTGCTTTGCTTGACTAACTGCTTTTGCACACCTGGCCGGTTCCTCTCCCTGACGACGCGTGGCTGATGCTTTATGCCATACAGGCGCTAAAGCCCCAATTCCAAACCCGCCTCTAAGTTATTTATATTGAAACAAACCGACAAACCTTAACTCCTACTGAAAACAAGAAGTGTACTAATTTAGGGGTGTAAGAGTTCATTCACTAGATCCATGTATGTTCCTATGATCCAACTATATCAATCTGTGTTCACCTAAACGCCATTCCAGACGACATATATCGATCTAACATCGTAAAGCCATCCATCCATCCATTTTCTATGCCGCTTATCCCCATTAGGGTCGCGCGTTTAAAAGCTAATCAATCGATTGAATGAATACTAGGACATAAAGCATTGGATTTAAGCGCTGATGTGGGTTTTTTAGCTTTTTCATGAAAAAGATGTTAAACGTGGAAGTCGATTAGTCATAAAGCCACGAAGAAAGCAGAGGGAACAATGGATAAATGAGAGCAGAGAACAAGGTATTAAAAGATGTTGCCTTAGGCACTTCGCTCAAAGAAGTCAAAGAAAACATGGGAAAAAAAACACAATTATCAAGCAACTGAAGACCACAATTGATGACATGGATCAGAACACACGAATGAACAAGGTGATCTTGATACGGCTGAGGATCAAACCCAGGTCGGGGTTTAAATTAGCTCAGATTGGTCTACACATGTAGCTGCGCTTTTGTTGGTTGAATTTTGTGGTTCTTACGGTAACATTACAAAAAAATACAATTTGTAAAAGTTTATGACTTCGGTATTGTTTTGCGGCTCCTGAACATTTTTTTTAACTGGAAGAGGAGACAAAATGGCTCTTTTGATGGTAAAGGTTGCCAACCCCTGCACTGGAACTAAGAACCCATCAAATTACAATTAACGACACTCACAACACAAGATCTTCAACTGGACACTTTTAGTCTTACAGACCACAAACACCAGGATCTGGAAAAAGGCATAGACCCGGACACAAACTTTTTTTTTTACATCAAAAACGACTGCCACTACTACACGGAGGAAGAATACAACAATAATCTAAACACGGGTAATAAATAGTCTATTATCCACATAAACAGCAGAAGCATGTACGCAAATCATAATAACATCAGGCAATACTTGAATTAATTCAAAGAGCCCTTCAAAGTAATTGCAATCTCAGAAACTTGGATGAATGCTGACAAGGACATGGACCTTGAACTGGAAAGTTATGAAATGAACTGCATCAACAGGAACAACAAAAGTGGAGGAGGTGTGGTTGTGTACGTTGACAAACATCTGAAGCACAAAATGGTAAAGAGCATGTCATTTGCTGTTGACAACATTTTAGAATGCATAACAATTGAAATCTGCTCAGAAAAAGGAAAAAACATTCTAATAAGATGTTTAAATAGAACACCCAAGTCAAGCATGGAAATATTTGAGGACTGGATCAAGACAACCTTCTCAAACATCAACCAAAAAATAATCTTTGTTTGTGGAGACTTCAACATTGATCTTCTGAATCCACACAAGCAAAGAAGAATAGATGACTTTATTGATACAATGTACAGCCTCAGCTTATACCCAAAAATATCAAGACCAAGGAGAATAACAGACCACAGTACCACATTAATTTATAACATATTCACTAATGACTTTGATAACGACACAACTGGTGGCCTTCTAATCAATGACATCTGTGACCATCTTCCAGTGTTTACAATTTACAAAAAAACTACAAAAAACAAAAGATGGAGGACAAAAGAACTTTCAAAAAACTACACACATAGGACAGCATCAATGCTTTCAAAAAAGATCTGGATGAACAAAGATGGGAGAGTGTATAGTGGAAGCAATGTGGATGAAGCATATGAACTCTTTCTAATGACATATATGAAGCTGTACCATAAGCACTGTCCATGGAGAGAAATGTCTAACAAGCAACAGAAGAAGAATCAGCCATGGATGACAAAAGGTCTGCAAAACGCCTGTAAGTGTCACGATCCGGGTGTTGTTCCCGTGACAGTGTAGGTTTTAAGTGGGGTTTCCTTTGTTGTGGTGGTTTCCTGTTTCGTTGCTAGTTTTCCTTTGATTAGACACACCTGTTCCTCACTTGTGTTTTGTGCTATTTAAGTTCAGGTGTGTGCACCTTCAGTTTGTCGGGACATTGCCATTTTGTCATTTTGTTGTCTTTACTGTCAGTTAGTGCCATCCCTGCCTTTCTGCATTTTTGCCATTTTGCCTTTGTGCCAGGTGGATGTCATTTGCGTCTCGCTTTCCTGTGGACCGGTTTGTGTTTTTCTTCGCTGCTTCGCAGCATCATCCATTAAAGACTCTTTTTTGCACTAATCCGCCTGACGTCCTGCTCGCTCCTTCCCCGGGGTTCTCGCCATGCCGCGCCGAGCTAGCCGAGCAACAACGTTTCGTGACAGAATGTCCCGACCACAATACGGCTCCCCGGACGGCGAATGGGCCAGGATTTTTTTTGCGGCGATGGAAGAGGAGACGGCCCGGTACTCGCCGAGGGAGCTGGAGGGCATGATGTGGGCCAGGCGGCAAGCCGGTTCCCATAGCGTCGGTGTGGCCTGAACCTGCCACAGACGCGCCGGCCCGTCGGCGTCGGAGAGACCCGGCGGTACCGACCTGGAGACGTCGACGGGGTGAGTCGCAAGCCCTCCTCCAAACCTCCCTCCACCCTTCCCTGGTTCCTCCAACGGTCAAGGATGGCGTCTGGAATCCGCCTTCCGGAGGGGGGCCTACTACAGGCGGTCTGACGGTGGAGGACACGCGGCGCCTGCCGAGAGCCGCGCCGCGCAGCGGGACGCCACCGTTCGCCACTCCCGTGGCGCCTCCCAGGACGTCGGCCCCAGCGCCTCCCGTGGCGCCTCCCGGGGCGTCGGCCCCAGCGCCTCCCGTGGCGCCTCCCGGGGCGTCGGCCCC
>QODF01000058.1:806463-835470 GCA_024372805.1 Oostethus manadensis | reverse complement strand
GCGGATACAAGCGGCGGAAATGAGTTTCCTTCGTAGGGTGGCTGGACTCACCCTAAGAGATAGGGTGAGGAGCTCGGCCATCCGGGAGGAGCTCAGAGTAGAGCCGCTGCTCCTTCACATCGAGAGGAGCCAGTTGAGGTGGCTCGGGCATCTAGTCCGGATGCCTCCCGGGCGCCTCCCTGGTGAGGTGTTTCGGGCATGCCCAGTCGGGAGAAGGCCCCCGGGAAGACCTAGGACACGCTGGAGGGACTATGTCTCACAGCTGGCCTGGGAACGCCTTGGTGTCCTCCCGATGGAGCTGGAAGAGGTCGCTGGGGGCCGGGAAGTCTGGACTTCCCTACTGAAGCTGCTGCCCCCGCGACCCGGACCCGGATAAGCGGTGGAAAATGGATGGATGGATGGATGTGCTTCACTATGCATTGATTTGTCATTGGCCAAGATCTCAATGATACAAATGACCAATTCTATGCAGATGATATGGTTCTTTATTGTTTTTCCAAAACCCTCGCCACCAGTGGTGTTACATTGCAGGATAATTTTAACATTGTTCAGCTCAGAGTAATTTCCAGAACATTCCTCTTATTGTTACTCTTCAAGGGTAAAAAATAGAAGAAGTTAAATAATTTAAATACTTAGGGATTTGAATTGATGATAGTCTTTATTTTAAAGCACACGTTGAACAACAGATTAAGAAGCTTAGACTGAAATTTGGCTTTTATTTTAGGAACAGGCTATGTTTCTCAAAGAAGAGACTTGTTGCAGCAACGTTTTTACCCATTCCAGATTATGGAGATGTTATTTATATGAATGCATTAAATTGCTGGACTTCGTTTACCATGCCTCTCTGCGATTTATCACAAACTGTAAGCCTCGGACACACCACTGTGAACTTTACACACGTGTTGGTTGGGCAGCACTGGACTCTCGCAAGCTAAGTCACTGGTACATGTTCATTTACAAAGGGAAATTGGAAAATGCATAGTATTACAATATATTTTAAAAATACACTTTATACATTAAAGTAACAAAACAGCAGATTTCTACGTCAGGTGCAGAAGTCGCGAAAAACAGATTTTTTTCAACTCCTTCCTGAAAGTCCCGCAACACTCCTCCTTTTTCAGCTTCCACCATTTCTTCCTCTGTTCTGCCTTTACCCTCTTCATCCTTCTCACCACTAGAGTCATCCTACACACCACCATCCTATGCTGTCTGGCTACACTCTCACCTACCACTGCTTCGCAGTCACTGACCTCCTTCAGGTTACACGTTCTACACAAGATGTAGTCTACCTGTGTGCTCCTACCTCCACTCTTGTAGGTCACCCTATGTTCCTGTCTCTTCTGGAAGAAAGTATTCACAACAGCCATTTCCATCCATTTTGCAAAGTCGACCACCATCTGTCCTTCGGCGTTCCTCTCCTGGAAACCAAACTAGCCCATCACCTCTTCATCATCTGTTTCCTGCACCAACATGCCCATTGAAGTCCGCACCAATGACAACTCTCTCACTTCTGGGGATGTTCTGCATCACTTCATCCAGGTCTGACCAGAATTTCTCTTTCTCCTCCATCTCACATCCTTCCATTTGGAGCATACCCACTAACAACACTGAACATCACACCTTCAATTTCTAGCTTCAGGCTCATCACTCTATCTGACACTCTTTTTACCTCCAGGCTGTTGCTAGCAAACTCCTTCTTCAAAATCACACCTACTCCATTTCTCTTCCTATCTACACCATGATAGAACAGCTTGAACCCTGCTCCTAGGCTTCTAGCCTTGCTACCGTTCAACCTGGTCTCCTGGACACACAATATGTCTACCTTCCTCCTCTGCATCATGTCAACTAATTCTCTACCTTTCTACAATTTGATTAATTGATAATAAAAAAGAGCATGCACACATTGACTGGCCTAAAGAGAAATGGAGGAACATTTTGTGGACTGAAGAGAATAAAATTGTTTTTTGGGTCCAAAGGCCGCAGATAATTTGTAAGACTCCCAAACTCTGAATTCAAGCCACAGTACACAGTGTAGACAGTGAAGCATGGTGGTGCAAACATCATGATATGGGCATGTTTCTTCTACTATGGTGTTGGGCCTATTTATTGAATACCAGGGATCATGGATCAGTTTGCATATATCAAAATATTTGAAGAGGTCCTGTTGCCTTATGCTGAAGAGGACATGCACTTGAATTGGGTGTTTCAACAATACAATGACCCCAAACATACTAGTAAACCAGTAAACTCTTGGTTCCAAACCAACAAAATGAATGTTTTGGAGTGGCCAGGCCAATCCCCAGACCAATCGAGAACTTGTGCTGTCTCTGGACCAAAACCAATAAATGTTAATCAATCGTGGAATGTTGTTAAAGAATCTTGGAGAGGAATAACAGCTGAAAGGTGCCACAAGCTGGTTGATTCCCTGCTACACAGATGTGAAGCAATTATAAAGACTGTGGTCATTCGACTAAATAATAGTTTAGTGATTCACAGAATTCCCAAATCCGAGAAACAAAGAAGTTTGTACAAATAGTTTTGAGTTTGTAATGTCAGCTGCAGACACTATAATAACACACCATCTCAGTCATCCTGTGAAAATCAATCTACATTCATCCTTGTATTCTCTTTTGTACACAATATTTGACACAAGACAACATTCTAACTGTTAAGGATATAGTGCATTTGAATTCCTATTATATTAATAATAGGAATATAGCATAATATACAGTATAACGTAATATAAAGTAATATTACAGCATACCAACTAAAATACATTGCTGCTAACTCCAACCCAAACTCTAACCCTTGGTTCAATCTCTCATGTGTTCTAACAGTCCTAATTGGACTATATCAGGTGTGTCAAACTCGTGCCACGAAGGGTCGAGGCACTGCGGGTTTTCTTTCCAGCTGATCACTAAAGCAGGTGATTCTAATGATCAACACCGCCCCCAATTTGAGGGAAGGAGCTCATCGATTAAAATCACCTGCTGGAGAAACCGGTTGGAGGGAAAACCTGCAGTGTCCCGGCTTCATATTTGCTTCTAGGCTCTGGATGTTGGAGGACTGTGTTGGTTGACACGCCTCTACAACATTGCATGGAAGTCGGGAACAGTACCTCTGGACTGGCAGACCGGGGTGGTGGTCCCCATCTTTAAGAAGGGTTACCAGAGGGTGTGCTCCACCTATACTCACACTCACACTCCTCAGCCTCCCTGGGAAAGTCTACTCCAGGGTGCCCGAGAGAAGGGTACGACCGTTTGTCAAGCCTCGGTTACAGGAGGAGAAATGTGGTTTAAGTCCCGGTCACGGAACACTGGAACAGCACTACACCCTTGCAAGGGTACTCGAGGGTATGTGGGAGTTTGCCCAACCGGTCTACATGTGCTTTGTAGACTTGGAAAAGGCATTTGACCGCGTCCCTCAGGGCGTCATGTGATTTATGGTACGATATTACGTGCCATTCGGTCCTTGTACAATCAAAGGAGGAGCCTGGTTTGCGTTGTATTGTTGCAGCGCAATAAAATAAAATCCAACCTGAACCGTAACTAACAAACACATAACAATTTATTCTGCACCATTTTGCAATGCAACTCTGTGAGTGACAGGCGACAACAAGCTGTAACATCGTATAACAGACTCCTCTTGAAAGAATAAGCTCCTCAGGAGAACACTCCCCTCAGGAGGAGTTTAGACTGTCAAAGGGAGTCTAGGCTATAAAGTCTCCAACCTGTGGACTTAGGTTTACTTCTCTGTACCTAAGACTGCAGCTGACAAAGCCCCTCTGCAAAGACACGGTCCAGTCGACGATTCGGATCTCTACTACTATAAGACAAAAAGTAGTAAGCGCTAGGGAGTTTTCCATGAGCTTAAGGTCCTCTACCATCCACAGTTTCACAGCAGTCTTTCTTTCCATGTGTTTCTGTTAGAGAGGGTTAGGAGTACAGGGGTAAATAAAGTCTTGTCTGAACCGGACCAAACTCAGCCACTTAAGAACTGTACGTCCTGTCTACTTGGAACGTTCTATCAACCCAAAGCGTGACCATGAGTTTTCCTTCCATACCATTTATGACTTACTTTTTTGGCTGAACTTACAAAATAAATGTGTATTTTGGAAAACCCGAAGTCGTACAGAGTCGTGCTTAGAAACCTCGTGACCAAATTATGGCAGGCGTATATTGGTTGCGAGTCAATTGGACCGTTATTTGAGGAAAACTCTCGTCCAACCAGACTGCAGCATGAGAACGTCAGATGACCTGTGACAAACATACATGGAAACGGTTTTGTGCTTGTGCAACAAACTGTATCAAGGCCATATAATTTATTTCAACATTTCTTCATGCTGGTGAAAAACATGGACGTGATCTTGATGCGGTTCCACAAACATGATGACATCACTATTACCCTGTTACTAGTGACGAAACAAAGAAACATTTTTGGCAAGGATGTTCATATTTTATTACGGATTGCTTATGAAGCAATTCAAACAATTGCTTCCAAAAAAATTGCTCACACAATTTGAATTCCATTAATGTCTTCCTGTGCCATTAATCTTGTCTCTTCTAATGCATAGCATAGGACACTCACATAAAAAAAATCATCATAGTAGGACAAATGGAGGCTCGGCTGCAGGAGATCATCCATCTCCTAGCAACAGACCTCTGTTTAATGCACAGTATAGAACACTTAGCTGGGAACAGTGGTGTTGCCAGATCGCAGTCCCTCTCAGGCAACAGTTCCACAAAGTTTTTGGCCCCTCTTCATGCGGGACACGTGCTATCCAAACTAATTATTATCATCAACACTGATTACCATTATATCTTTTAATCAACTTTCTCTTGTACTGTATGCATAAAAAAATAAAATGATATTTACTGTGTAGTCCATCCAAGAATGAGCTATAATACATGATATATGATGATGGTGTACCCATTGGTGATGTCACAAGCTGTACAAGCTATAACACATTCATATTTATGAACATTGTACATGTGTTTGTAAGCGTATTACTGCATATTATGTTAATACAACAGGCTTTAGTGTAACAAGTAAATAAGTAAATAAAGTAAATAAGTTTGACTTTAAATGATGTTCTATTTTGTGTGGCTTGAAATGAACAAACAAATCATCAAATTTGACATCATATGGATGGACATTGTTTGAGTAAAACACCACTATACTTCAACATTACTCATCACAATGCTCATTATGCCAAATACCATATCAGTAAAACTTTCAAAGCACTATAAATTAAGGTTTGAAGAGCCTCACCTCGCGTGACGTCACCGCTTCACAGCCCATCCGTACGGTGGCCTGTGGAGGACATAGAAATAGCTGAGTCTCTGTCGCCCTCCTGTGGCTACTCCGAAAACATACACTTTTTTTTTTAACAAACTTACCAGCAAATTTCAATACAATTTGCTGGTGCTTGGTGTAAGCAGTTGCCTAGCAACAATGCCAAACAAAAGAAAAAAATAAAACATTTATTACAATTATAAAGGATACCGACCCTGGTGCATGGATTCAAAATCAGAAGTAACGTCAACAGTCTTGTTGCCAAATGTGGATTGGGCGGACGACTACAGCCATGAGTTGGGAAAATCATAAAAACAGGAAAAACACAGTTTCCATGAGACCCAATTGCTAGACTTTAGGAAGTTCACAAGGAAGCTGGAGAAGAAGGCAACACAAGATATGGAGATGGAGATGCAGGAGACACAGGGGTGGACTGCTGCACAACCAGACCTTAAGCATTTGCAGTCACAAATTCAACATGTACCATCGCAGAATGACAGTCTCATCAAAAAGATCCTAGGGGTCCATGCTGAGGTCGTAAACTAAAGCTCTAAAAGAAGAAATCGAGAAGTTGCAAGATACAAATATCGCGTTGTGTGCTGCTCTTAAAGAGGTTAAAACCCCTATGGCAGAAAATAAAGCACTACGCACTGATATCAAGGCTTTGCAGGATAATATAAAGCCACTATTGGAAGAAAATGCTGCCTTGCACGCTGCTCTCAAGGAAGCTAAAAACCATTTGGAAGAAAATAAAGCATTATGCAAGGATGTTAGAGTTCTGCAGAATGATATCAAGACATTATTGGAATACAATGCTGCCTTGCATGCTGCCCTCAAGGAGGTTAAAACCCAAAGGAAGTAAATCATGCATTATGCAATGACATCAATGCTCTACAGGATGATATCAGGACACTATTGAAGGATAATGCCGCCTGGCGCACCGCTTTGGAGGAAGAGAAAGAAGCAAAGGATAACATCACTGAGCAAATGAAAACTATAACGGATGAGATGGATCAGAATTCACGAATGAATGATGTGATCCTCATAGGGCTCAGAATTACACCCGCGTCAAAAGATAGGGACGCTCATAACAGAGGAGAACCAGATGGATTGGATGTTCCTTCAGCAAAGCAACAGATTAACAGCTTCCTACAATCAAAGAAGGTGGATATCGATATCAACACCATTGATACTTGCATCCCACTGTATGGCAGAAACAACACCACACCTGTCATCATCAAGTTCATCAACAGGGAATTCAAAACGGCACTGCTGAAACAGGAAGAACTTGAAAGGCACAAACGTCTGCTTAAATGAGCATCTGACAAAACACAACGCTAACATTGCCAAGAAAGCACGAGACTTGAGGAAGCAGGGAAAGATACAAAGTACTTAGAGCACTAATGGAAAAATATACATCAAGCTACATGGAGGTCCAGGAGAAGCAGGAGTGCTGGTTGTCAAAGATATCAACGATCGGCATGCATGACAAAAAGGATAAAAAAGGATACAACGCACAAAATGTAAGAGGGATTACATTCAATAATACAAACATTGATATCAACGTTGAAAGAGCACGCTCAACAAAGTATTCAAATCAGGAACTCATGTACTTACATTTAATGACACTCACAGTACAACACCAAGACAGCAAGATGTTGATCCGAAAATCAACAGGGGAAGAGGGAAGGAAAGAGGAAGAAAAAAAAAGAAAAATATTATTTATTAATGTATGTATGTGTTTGTAATATATATATGTGTACATATGCATGTATGTGTGTATGCATGTATATGCACAGTATGTATTAGCAAATCATGTGAGAAGGGGTTAGGATTAAATAAGCTCTGCTTCTTCCTACTCCTTTTCGGACATGTAGAACTGAGGAATACAACATGAATAAATCTTTGTACAATGTATGCGTGTTCCAAACAAATTCGACCAAACCAAACTGTTTTGTGGTCTTTTCGATTGTGCCCAGATGGTTACAATGGAAATATGGTTCACGTGGAGACGCCACAGCTTTTTTGCGATTAATGTTCAGAAGATGGTGACTTCCGTTCCACCTAAACTTTGACGCCATAAAGATTTACATTAAACACTTTCTTTATTCTCTACCTCGGACAAAACAAGCCATATGGGACGTTTTGTTGCTGGATCCCAGATGCAGAGGCAGGTGGAGTAACAAAACCTAAATTTATTTAGGGTGAAAGGTCCAACAAAAGGCAACGGTGGCAAAAGTGCACACCACGCAAACACCAGCCGGGAAGCCCTTGGAGAAGATGAATCCTTAAGGACTTCCAAAACCCGCTTCTCCACATCCCACAGCATTGCTCCCAGAATCCGGGATTATTTCCTCCTGGTGGTTGTCCTCAGAGGGTGGGGAGAACAGTCTAGAGTGAGTATCTGGCTTGCCATTCTTGGATCCAGGTCGAAAGGTCAGGGTGTAGTTGAGGAACAGGGCCCACCGTGCTTGTCTGGAATTAAGTCTTTGACCAGAACAAAGGTAAGACAGATTCTTGTGGTCAATCAGAACCACAAAGGGAACCTCTGAGCCCTCCAGCCGTGCCTCCATTCCTAAAGTGCCAATCAACCAATCATTTATGTTCAATATTTCAAGGTAATTCCTATAAAATGTTTATTTTTTAAGTGTGCAGAAGTAGGGGGTACATGGCTTCAGGTCAAAGCCACCTTAAAAAGTTTGGGAACCACTGATCAGATAGGTTAGCGGATGATAAAGATTAATATTTAAAGGAAGCATGCACGTTTTGGAACTGCGCCCATCATCCGCAATCCTTATGTGAGACATGACACGGGTCTTTGTCTTTCCTGTGTTCTAAAGTCATAAAGGCAGCTAAAAAGAGGCAGCTAAGAATGCACATGATGGGACGCGCCAATTCCTCCTATAAAGCCTTCTGGAAAAACTCTCCAAAAAGCGCCAATGATGCTCCATTTACAGAACGGGACCTGCATATGAATCAAGCTGCAGCAACATCGTTATTATTGTTAATGACAACGTTATGCCGTTCACTAAAGCAGGTGCTTTAACTGATGAGCGCCTTCCCTCAAAGCGAAGGAGGCGATGATCATTAAAATCACCTGATGTAGTGGGAAAGAAACCCTGCAGGGTCTCGGCCCTCTGTGGCCCGAGTTTGAGACCCCTAACTTAAACTGACCAAAATGCAGTAGAGTCAGGTAACGATGACATTTTATCAGTGAGGGGGTGTTATTAATTAAGCTCTGCTTCTTCCTACTCCTTTTTCGACCTGTGGAACTGTAACATTGCAATGTACATGGTATGCAGGTGGAAAATAAATTCAACCATAACCATAAGCGTGCTTGCGTGCAACCCCCCCCCTTTGCGGGTTGGTTTCGACACATGCGGCACCAGACACGTTGACCAGTCACGAAACGAGGACAAACGACAGCTCGTGTACAGGCTCCCGTCATTCCCCGAAGAGTCGTCCCGGGGAGCCGCTTCTTTCGCAAACGACCCATCAGGTTGGCGCCCGGGTGTTGCCAATCGTTGCGGCACAGCTTGCGGCGTCGGATGGCTCGTCCCTTTTCTCTCGCCTGCCTCGGGCTGACTGGTTCTGCTCGCCCCTCACGCCCCCTAGCGCAAAACGTGCTCCTCCATTGACCGTGGCGTGTTTTTGTCCCCGCGTTGCCTGAGGGCGGTGATTGTTTGGAGGAACGTGCGGCGTCACGTGACCCGGCTGCGCCGCGCATTCACGCTCTCCAAGATGGAAGCTGACAGCCGCGGATGGAGAATCGCGCGGGACGCTTCCTTGCCGATGCCGATGCGGCGTGTCAAGGCTTCTGAGGCGCGACGGAGGTGTGGAGCGGAAGGGGAGCGTTCGGCCGAGACTCCCGGTCACAGCATCTTGCCTTAGATGATGCGTCCTGATTCAGCCCTCCTCTCCATCATCTTCAAGTCAATGCAGATGCGAGGGTAAACAATCCATTTCAACCGTAGAAGCGTCCGGCGCCTGGAGAAGCAAGATGAAATTTCCCAGTGAGAATCCCAGGAAACCAGGGAACAGCCCTTCACCAGGTTAGACTTTTACGAGTAATTCCGGGCAGGGGGATGCTGCATAAAGTTGATTTATTGAAGTTCATACCGGTGAATGCCTGTTGTCAAATGATCTGATGCATGGAAAGGTGATGCAATCTGCCATCCTGAGTATTTCTCTAGCTTTCTACCTTGGCTCCAGATGTGCTCTTGACAAATGGACATACAAATACAGCAGCAGATCCTGCAAATGTGTGGGCTGCAGCGCCTTCCCTTTGCAACGCAATCTTTAGAGAACGTGTCGATCATTCAGGGGTTGAGAACCTGCTGTTGTGGCGCAGTGGAGGGGTGTCCACCGTTGCTGTTGTTCCATTAAACATCATCCACCATGGGCGGGTTCTCCTCCAATCTTGTATGAGTGTCACGTCTGTGCGGATAGGCAAGCTTTAATCCTATAATAGCAAAACTGTTTTTAATATTTGTCACACATCACTTCAAAAGACACCGTGCTTTAAAACTTTACCTGCACTCTTTGATCACAACATCTATTGATCTGCAGGTATTGGAACACTTCAAGTCATTATCTGCATGATGGCTTGTATATACTCTACATGAAAAACAAGTCAATGAAAACATGTTTTCCCCTTCCTGATTTATTTCTTTATTTTTTGTCACACCTAAACGTTTCAGATCATCAAGCACATTTAAATAATAGTCAACACCACTGAACACAAAATGCAATTTGAAGGGAAAATCAGACTATTTTGGTTTCATTGGGAGCATGTCGACAAGTGACTGACGTCACTTGACCTTCAAGTAATGTGTAATATCTCAAAAACCAAAGCAGCACAAACGTGGATTTCACCTGCACAAAACATTCATTCAAGACGGAAGCAATGAGACTAATTTGGTTTCATTCGGAGCATGTCGGGGGGCTGAGTGACCTTTGCTTGATCTTTAAGAAACGCGTAATATCTCAAAAACGAAAGCAGAGCAAACGTTGATGTCACCTGCACCAGAGAGCACAAACGAGGACAGTCAAAATGTAACTACTCTATTTTGGTAGTTGTTGTATGTAATAGCCAAACTTTAATCGTTAATATCTCAAACACGAAAGCAGCACAAATATTAATTTTAGTTGCACAAAACAGCACAAACGCAGCACAAACAACTGTGATTATTTTGGTATCATTTGGAGTAAATGGGGGGCTGGATGAACTTTAACTGACCTATAAACGAAACTGCAATAACTCAAAAACAAAAGCAGCACAAACATTAATTTTAATTGCACAAGACAGCACAAACATATCACAAACAAATGAGACTGTTTTACTAGAGGGTTGGGTGGGCAACTTCACTCAAGTCAATTTGTAATGAAACTTTTCATTATTAAGCGAAGAAATCCAAACCTGCATGGCCCTGTGTGAAAACGATGATTGCCCCCGAAACCTAATAAAGGGTTGGTCCACCATTAGCAGCAACAACTGCAATCAATCGTTTGCGATAACTTGCAAAGAGTCTCATACATCGCTGTAAAGGAATATCCTCCGACACAACTTTGCAGAAGTGTCTTCTTCTTCTTCTTTGTGTGTCATCAGGACACGTGATGACACGTAGCCATATTTCCTTGATGTTGTCTTTGGTATGTCGTGGACGTCAATGTTGAACAATACTGGGGCAAGGACAGACCCCTGTGGAACGCCGTTCCTCTGCCTCCGAAGCCTGCTGTGTGTTGTGCATCACTAGTTTGTAAGGGGAAGCTGCAGTTTGACAGCATCTCCATGATGGATTTCACCATATGCCGGACTGTTATGGTTTTTAGCAGCTTTAGGTGGAGTCACTGTCGTGGGCAGATCCTGGCTTTTTTTGCAGATATCCAAGGTTGTCCAACTCTCAACGTATGCTACCGATACCGATATGTAAAACATTACATATCCACTGTTCTGGAGTGAACACATATCTGTTGTGAAGCTAACGGAAACAGCATCAGCGGTTGACTTCTCGCCGTGGCTGTAAAAAACACGGTACAACATTGTAAAACATTTGAGAAATATTTGCGATTGCAAAGCGTGGCTCGAGAAGTTTTCATCATCTTGCACAGTATAAATGGGCTGGTTATCCAGTGTACTCCAGGATTTTCTGATTGACAGCCATTGCTCTGGGAATTGGGAGTATAGAAGGAAGAAGTCTTAGTTCCGCCTCGCATAACCAACACATTTCAGTCACTGCAAATCGCAAGTTTAATATTCAAAGGACATACTTGTAAAAAAATTACAAATCACAGACATAGAACGAGAAAGCTTGTTACTGCAGTCACCCACCATGCTTGTTTACACGCTTCACAGCGTGAATTGTTGCTTTTTAATATTCGGACGAAAAACTATTCTAAATTTTGACCAATATTACATTTTTATGCCAATAATGTGCCGATTAAATCTATCTATACATATACAGTGAGGGAAAAAACTATTTGAACCCCAGCTGATTTTGTAAGTTTGCCCACTAACAAAGAACTGATCAGTCTATAATTTCAATGGTAGGTTTATTTGAACAATAAGAGACAACAATGACAAAAAAATCCAGAAAAATGCGTTTTAAAAAGAGTTATAAATTAATTTGCATTTCCATGAAGGAAATAAGTATTTGATCTCCTATCCATCAGCAAGATCTCCAGCTCCCAGGTGGATCCTATACAGGTAACGAGCTGACATTGGCAGCCCTCTCAGCTCGTTACCTGTATAAAAGAGACATGTCCACAAAAGCAATCAATCAATCCAGATGCCAAACTCTGCACCATGGCCAAGACCAAAGAGCTTTCCAAGGATGTCAGGGACAGGATTATGGACCTACACAAGGCTGGAATGGGCTACAAGACCATCGCCAAGCAGTTGTCAATGATCTCAAGGCAGCTGGGACCATAGTCACCACAACAACAGTTGGTAACACACTACGCCGTGAAGGACTGAAATCCTGCTGTGCCCGCAAGGTCCCCCTGCTCAAGAAAGTCCATCTACAGGCACGTTTGAAGTTTGCCACTGAACATCTGACTGATTCAGAGGAAGACTGGGTGAAAGTGTTGTGGTCAGATGAGACCAAAATTGAGCTCTTTGGCATCAACTCAACTCGCCGTGTTTGGAGGAGGAGGAATGCTGCCTATGACTCCAAAAACACCGTCCCCACCGTCATATGGAGGTGGAAACATTATGCTTTGGGGGTGTTTTTCTGCCAAGGGGACAGGACAATTGGACCGCATCAAAGGGAGGATGGATGGGGCCATGTACCGTCAAGTGTTGGGTGAGAACCTGCTTCCCTCAGTCAGGGCATTGAAAATGGGTCGTGGTTGGGTATTCCAGCATGACAATGATCCAAAACACACGGCCAAGGCAACAAAAGATTGGCTCAAGAAGAAGCATATTAAGGTCATGGAGTGGCCTAGTCAGTCTCCAGACCTTAATCCCATAGAAAATCTGTGGAGGGAGCTGAAGGTTTGAGTTGCCAAACATCAGCCACGAAACATTAATGACTTGGTGAGGATCTGCAAAGAGGAGTGGGCTGAAATCCCCCCCGAGATGTGTGCAAACCTTGTATATCTATATCTATATACATATATCTACAGTATATAGATATATATATCTATCTACATATAGCTATATATATATAGTAAAACATTAACTGGCTGTCATGTTCATTTTGTCCAACCAGAAGAAAATCAACAACAGCTGACTTGAGAGTGCATTAAAACACATCAGTTTGTAAGTGTAGTTAGATATTAGATATACAATATGTACATTATCTTTAACATTAGCACACACTCACATGGAAATATGAGGTTTTTTTTATTGCTGACATCCATTAGATATAACACAAACCAAAAAGCCTGGTTTTCACTCAAAACCGAAAGTTAGAAAAACACAATTTTTTTCCCAAAACCTCAATTTTTTAAAGACAATGTTTGTAAGTGGGTGATCCAAAACAAAAAAACGACAAACTTTGTCGAAGGATTCTTCCAACTGTGTTGCTATAGCCGAAGATCATTGGATTGCAGCTCGTTCAGTATTCAAAACTTGCGTTGCTCAGAAAAGTGTTTGATGTGTTAACTTTAGCGCTTTATATAGACCTGATATTTTTATTTTGCAATTATGTGTCAATTGGCAAAGGAACAGAATAATAGGCCCCCCTAGTGTTTTCAACTTAAGGTTGCAGGCAGCATTTGGGACTAGTCTCAAATACAGGACTGCATCTGCATCAGGTACAAACATTCTAAATCTGTTTTTTTAGAAGATACTTTAAGTAAAGTTGCCATCGTCATAAAACTTTTGTTATTTATACAGGTTTATGAAACATCTCAACAATCATTCAGTGATTCATTGTTAGTGGAATCACAAGACAAAAAAATAGAATAATCCTGAACACATTTGTGGAGATGCCCCCACTATCTCATTTTCTGATGTCTTGTGTAAGATCATGCATGATGATGGTGGTGGTGAGATGTTTCTTGAGTTTTAATTTTGTACTTTTCTGGTGGTGCTTGAAATCGTGAAATCGAAATAGTGTCGGAACGCTGCTGATCTTGAGTTGTTCTTGTCTTTCAGTGGCAGTTCAGACCAACCTGGTGCCACCCAAGAAGATGCAGCCCAGTATGCTTCAGTCCAGCCTCGTGCACGCCAGCGTCGCCACCATGCAGAACCCGATGGGTTGCTCCCTGCCCCGACTCTCCCGGCCCAGCAGCGTGGTGGCCAGCATGGAGGCTGATGGCTCAGCACCTTTTACCATGATGAAATTGAAGACGGTGCTGGCAGTGTTTGTCGTGGTGGTGGTCTACCTGGTGGCCGGGGGGTTGATGTTTCGGGCCCTGGAGCAGCCGTTTGAAAATAACCAAAAGATTACCATCACTGCAGAGAAGGCAGCGTTCCTGCACAAGCACACATGTGTATCTCCGGATGAGCTGGAGGCGCTCATCAAAGTAAGACCAAATGCTGAAGCCCTTGAAAGCTGAGATTCATATTGATATTGATCTAAAGTTAGGCCTACGTGGTGCAGACATGTTGGTAGTATTTACATAACAAAAACTGAATTAGACACATGTCATTTGACCTGACTTCAGTTAAGTTAGTTGCAGCTTTACATACAGTATTCCCACTAGGGGTGTCAAATCAAAGCATTACTTGCATTTAATGAATGCTTATTTATTTGTTCCATTTATGTAATTTTTAATCCTTAACGTTACAGTTTTGGTGTGCAAGTTGCCTTTTTATGAAATCTGTTGTTATGCACTGGACTTGGGAGTTGCTGGGGTGGAAAACAACGATCAGTCACACCCTGAGGTGGACATTGATTGGCTGTCGTTGTGTTTGGGCTTGTTTAGCATAAGCTGATAGGCTCCCATTATGGTTGGGAGGGCAAGGTGAGTTGCAGGGAGTAGTGGAGGAGAGATGAGACAGTGGCTATCCAATCGATGGAAAACTTACAGTACATGTGAAAAAGGCTCTGACAGCACCATTCATAAAGGTAGAGGGATACGGCTGCTTTGTAAGTTGTCTAACCACAGAAGCAGCTCAACTTTAGTCCACCACATCAGCGCCAAGAACCCAGTCAGAGTGTGCCCCGAGACCAGCAAAGACATTTAGTGAAAGCAAATTATTGAACAATAGCAAAATAACCGAACTTACAGAGCACACTCTGTGTATTATCATTCAAGTTTTTGACAGACTTGGATCAGCTAAGCAAGGAAAAATGATTAGCCATCAATTTTTTACGAAATCAAGGTCAGTCTGTGCGGAAAACCGGGAGCCTCAAAAACTTATCGTACTTCGTCAAGTGTTTGTTTTTCAAATGCCGTATTCAATTAAAGCTTTTTACGTGCAATCCCCACGGCAGACATGGTTGTTTTTGTTTTGGCACGCCTGTGCAGTGTGAAGGCATGTGATAGGAGGAAGCTACCCGGGTCACTGCGCTGCATGCGGTGATCGCTAAGGCTGCAACCGCACAAGCCACAGGTGATTGGCTTTTGTGATTCTGTGTTGAAAGGCATTATCAGCATATGCCAATCACATGATTTTTCATGGAAAATGGCCAATTTGGAGCATCCCTACCTTGAACTGGTCGTGACCGCACGTGAATAAACGTAGTAAAGGTAATTATGTGTTAACGTCTAAAAATTGTGTGGTGCCCACTCATCGGCATTGGTATCCTTGACACATTGTGATAAACGCAAGATTTTATTTGCTGTTTTTTTTAATAAGCATAACATTATACGGTTATCTTTTTACACGTTTTTTAAATTATTCTGAGGTGATGGAATTGAGGCGGGGAAAAAGCATTGCGTGCATCTCAACTTTAAAAGACTTGACTCGTTCACATTTCTCATGAGTAGCAGTTCACACTGGTGACGTGTTGATCGATACGGAAATGACTAACTTTGATACCAGCGCTTTGTCATCTAAAATCACTAGCACACACCATCCGCCCGTGATATCCTCATCAAGGTAAGGCCTTTTTCTCTCTTTTCTCCCCAGCACTCTGTTGATGCTGTGAACGCGGGCGTCAGTCCTGTTGGCGACACGTCTTATAATTCCAGCCACTGGGATCTGGGTAGTGCCTTTTTCTTTGCTGGAACGGTCATCACAACTATCGGTACACTCAGATGTTTGCAAAAAGACTTTCTGCATTTGCATACAGTAGAACACGATTTATTGTGTTTTTTGTAGGGTATGGTAACATTGCCCCGAGCACCGAGGGTGGAAAGATTTTCTGCATTTTATATGCAATATTTGGCATCCCACTGTTTGGATTCCTGTTGGCAGGGGTCGGAGACCAGCTAGGTACCATATTTGTCAAAAGTATTGCCAAAGTGGAGAAGATGTTCCGGGTGAGTAGGATTTATTGGTGTGATGTGATCTGAAATATGTCATGTCAATTTTATTTCAACTTACATCAGAAGGTCTCTTCAGGCATTTTCCACAACGACTAGAAACAGAAGTTCAATTTATATATTGTTTATTACACATTTCCATTCCATTTTCTTCCGCTTATCCGGGTTTGGGCAGCAGTTTCAGTATGGAAGTCCAGACTTCCCAGTCTCCGGCCACGTCTTCCAGCTCCACCGGGAGAACACCAAGGCGTTCCCAGGCCAGCTGTGAGACATAGTCCTTCCAGCATGTCCTAGGTCTTCTCGTGGCCTTCTCCCGACTGGGCATGCCCAGAACACCTCACGAGAGAAGTGTCCGGGAGGCATCCGGACTAGAGGATGTGAAGGAGCAGCGGCTCTACTCTGAGCTCCTCCCGGATGGCCGAGCTCCTCACCCTATCTCTTAGGGTGAGTCCAGCCACCCTACGGAGGAAACTCATTTCTGCCGCTTGTATCCGCGATCTCGTTCTTTCGGTCCTGACCCATAACTCATGACCATAGGTCATCGAGTAGGAATGTAGATCGATCGGTAAACAGAGAGCTTTGCCTTCCGGCTCAGCTCTCTCTTCACCACGACGGTCCGGTACAGCGACCGCATTACTGCAGGCGCTGCACTGATTTGTCTGCCGACTTCACGCTTCAACCGTCCCTCACTCGTGACCAAGACCTCAAGATACTTAAACTCCTCCACCTGTGCCAAGACATCGCTCCCTACCCGGAGAGTGCAATCCACCCGTTTCCAAATGAGATCCATGGCCTCGGATTTGGAAGTGCACATTTCATTAATTTTATTTAATCTAATTGAAAATGGCAAAGGTCTGAAGTTGAAGCTAGAACTGCTTATAATGGAGTGTCTGATTGACCCATATGATGGATTTCTTTCAGGATCTGTAATGCACAAAATGTGTCAATCCTTGGTGGTGTAATGATACACAAATCTGCCTTACATAGCAGAATGCATGGGTTCCATTCCCAGTCACAGTTGTTTCAGAAATGGCATATTGCATCTAAACAATGGCTCGTTTGGTGACCCTTGACAGTAGGAAAAATCAAAGTGCTAATGACAAAAAAATCTAATTTACTTAGGTAGAAGATACATAGAAGCTCAAATATATACAGTACATTCTTAAGTGGTGCTAAGGTTTCCAGAATGCCTTCAGATGCCTAAATTCTAGTACTGCAGCTAATGGTTTTTCTTAGGCACAGTATTACACAATTTGTTTGGCAGCACTCATTGAATTGAAGCAGGATTATGAATTCACACAAATTGGGAATATCTTTTGGAGCCATCTCTAAGATCTTGCAGATTTGAAGAGGATTGGACACAGTTGTGTGCTCCATCAGGACAATGATCTAAACACATTTCTAAATTGGTTCGGGATTGGATAAAGAACGCTAACTTTAATCTTCTGTCCTGGCTTTGCCAAAATTCTGAGCCCAACTCTGTATAACATTTGTGGACTTTACTTTAGAGGTGGGTCTGTGCCAGGTAGAAGAATTCTACCAATTCCGCGTAAGACAACTGGTCAAATATTCAGGCAGAATTATGACAAATGATGGTTTCAAAAAGCACCAAATATTATAGCAAATGTTATATAAAGTGAGGGGAAAAAACTATTTGAACCCCAGCTGATTTTGTAAGTTTGCCCACTAACAAAGAAATGATCAGTCTATAATTTCAATGGTAGGTTTATTTGAACACTGAGAGACAACAATGACACAAAAAATACAGAAAAGTGTGTTTTAAGAGTTATAAATTAATTTGCATTTTCGTGAAGGAAATATGTATTTGATCCCCTATCCGTCAGCAAGATCTCTAGCTCCCAGGTGGATCTTATACAGGTAACGAGCTGACATTGGCAGCCCTCTCAGCTCGTTACCTGTATAAAAGAGACCTGTCCTCAGAAGCAATCAATCAATCCAGATGCTAAACTCTGCACCATGGCCAAGACCAAAGCGCTTTCCAAGGATGTCAGGGACAAGATTGTGGACCTACACATGGCTGGAATGGGCTACAAGACCATCGCCAAGCAGCTGGGTGAGAAGGTGACAACAGTTGGTGCAATTCTTTGCAAATGGAAGAAACATAAATTAACTGCCAATCTCCCTCGGTCTGGAGCTCCATGCAAAATCTCACCTTGTGGAGTTTCAATGATAATGAGAACGGTGAGGAATCAGCCCAGAACCACTCGGGAGGAACTTGTCAATGATCTCAAGGTCCCAAGGTGATCTCAAGGTCCCAAGGTGATCTCAAGGTGGATGGGGCCATGTACCGTCAAGTGTTGGGTGAGATGGTCGTGGTTGGGTATTCCAGCATGACAATGATCCAAAACACACGGCCAAGGCAACAAAAGATTGGCTCAAGAAGAAGCATATTAAGGTCATGGAGTGGCCTAGTCAGTCTCCAGACCTTAATCCCATAGAAAATCTGTGGAGGGAGCTGAAGGTTCGAGTTGCCAAACATCAGCCACGAAATATTAATGACTTGGAGAGGATCTGCAAAGAGGAGTGGGCCAAAATCCCCCTGAGATGTGTGCAAACCTTGTGGCCAACTACAAGAAACCGCCTCTGATTGCCAACAAAGTTTTTGCCACCAAGTACTGAAGCACGTTTTTCACAGGGATCAAATACTTATTTCCTTTAAGGAAATGCAAATTAATTTATCACTCTTTTTAAAACGCATTTTTCTGCATTTTTTGGGTCATTGTCGTCTCTCAGTGTTCAAATAAACCTACCATTTAAATTATAGACTGATCATTTCTTTGTTAGTGGACAAACTTACAAAATCAGCTGGGGTTCAAATAGTTTTTTCCCTCACTGTATTTATTCATATTATATATTTAAAGCTGCATGTATAAGATAAGTGGTTGAAAGAAAATCCGTTATTTTTAAAAATCACTGACCATGTTTGTTGTATAATTTGTTCCTCGACATTGTCTTCAGTCTCAACCCAAATGGTTGTGATAGATGGCCGCCACAAAGTTCTTTTCCAGGTATTTTCCCGAGAGGCGGATTTTCCATACCTACCTGTACATCAAGTGCCCCCTCATGTGGGGTTCAGTCGATTTATTATTTACTTATCACATGGCCGTGATAAGGGAATTTCTGCAAATTAGGATTCATTGGTTTTATAAATAGAATATTTTTGTAGTTAAGAGTATAGAAAACCTGTTTATGACTTTCTAAATACTATTTTTAACGCTTTAGAGCCCCCTAAACACGAAATATAGTCACTTTTACACTTACTCCATATAGCAGACATAATAAGAGAAAATTAGACACAATGTAGACCAGGGGTGTCAAACTCAATTTCACATGGGGGCCGAACTCGAAAATTTTATTAAACACAATGAAAGTTGCTGCATTTGTGTCTTCCCTTCACTGCATCATACATGTCAGTGATCAGGGGGTCGCATCCCTGGAGCTGAAGATTTAAGAATTTGAGATGGGTTGTTATGTCAGCCAGAAATGCCAACTACCATTTCTCATTTTCATCCTGCAAAACTGTGGAGTCTTTTTGTTTACTGTCCATAAACGGACAGATTTCCTTGCAGAGCTCAAAAACTCTATTGAGCACTTTTGCCCGATTCAGCCAACTCACCTCTGTACGCTAAGGAACGTCGGCAAACTCTGGATCTATTTCCCACAAGAAAAAGACTGAAACTGCCGATGATTGATGCCTTTAGCTTGTATGAAGTTCATTACATGCCTATTTCATGTTCTATTTGTAGGACTTTACCCCCCAGTTTTTCTTGGTGCATGATGCAGTGATATACTGTTAACTCACCAGTACACTTTTCATCCTGCATTTTTTCCCCGCATCCTCCCCATAAGTCCACTTTTTCCCCGCACAGCTGTTGTAGCTCCAAGGGCAGTTTCATGTTGGTTACACTTTGACGTACATTTTCAAAAATGTCTTTTCCTACGCATCGATTTCATTTCCAATATTTCCTCTGTAACGCACAAACTGGAGTCCCCTCCATGTGTGAAGATGGCCAGCTTTGCAGAGTCCATCCCGTCTGTACTTTCATCCACGGCAAGAAGGTTTTTGCTTCTTTCAATCAGCCATGTTGTTAAATCAGTGGCCAGTTTACAAATGCGCCCGGTCACCTTATTTCTACTCGGGCTTACTTTCTGGCTTTTTGTCTGGACACAAGACATCAAACATCTTCAACATCATACAGCTCTTCAGAAACCCTCCCTTGGTAAATGGACGCACTGATTTGGCCATCTCATTCTTCTTTAACTATTCTACTTTTTTGAGCTTCTGCACCGTGTTCGTTTTTTTCAACCTATCCTCATGTTTTGTCTCTTTTGCCGTTGCAGATTAAATTCTTAAGTACAGCAACATTAGTGCCACAAATAAGGCATGAGGCAATGTCAGTAAACATATACTCAGCCTCCCATCTGGCCTGTCGACAGCTGTTGCGCGGCATTATGGGATCTGTAGTTTGTATGTTATCAGCGCTTTATATTGGCGGTTTCAATTTAAATATATGGGCGGATATAATTGTACAGCGGGCTGGGACTTTGACACCCCTGACACAGACTGACACGTTGGCATTAAGAGCGGTCCTTCTTGTTTCTGGACAGCGTACTTCCTGAGTTGGGTATTTCTTCAATGTAACTTTACTGACACCTAGTGACTAGTGTAGAATACTACATATCATCTGTTTGAATTTTTTGTATTTGTATTTAGCTATTTTCATGCTTGGAAATGCTTAATTTAGGCCAAGAATACGTACAATGTGTATAATTATACATATATATTTTGGGCTAATAATAGGCCATAGTATTTGACAAAACAACAATCGTTTATTAATTTATTTTGAAAACCTGTAAGAGAGTGAAGCTGCAGAATTGAAGCCGCAAAGTGATGAGGGACCACTGTATAGACATGGATAGAATTGTTGGTGCCTTTCTGTAAAAGAAAGAAAAAACAACATTGGTGAAGGTAATAAAACGAAATATTGGAATTTGCCAAAATGCATGCTTGCTCTCAGACGCAGGTCTTGGCTCCTCCGGTGATCAAAAACTGGCGAAAGCACGCATAAAACCTGACAGAGCTGGAGCTGTTTGCTCATGAGGTTTGGAGCAAAACACCTGAGGACAGGCACAGGGGTCTCATAAAGTTACTTTCATTGTAGTAATTGCTTGAAAAGGTTGTGTAACTAAAAATTAAGTGCTATGATTTTTGACCAGACCAGTTTCATACATCCATCCATCCATTTTCTATGCCGCTTATCCACTTGGGTCGCTGTGGTATGCTGGAGGCTATCCCAGCTGACTTCATCTTGAACCACAATCCAAAAGTAATGACTGATCTCAATTAGTTAATTTTAGTACATGTTTCTGTTGTATCATTTTTGTCACTTTTCCGTTATTTCAGTGATTCTTGTGTGTGCCTTTCTTTTGTGTTTATGGCACCAACCACCAGTCATTATTGTTTACTTGTGTGTGTGTGGCCTCTACCAATAGAATAAGCCCAACCAGATCAGTCAGACAAAAATCAGAGTGGCCTCAACTCTCCTCTTCATCCTGGCTGGCTGCATCCTGTTTGTGACCATCCCAGCTGTAATCTTCCAACACATCGAAGGTTGGACAGCTTTGGAGTCGACATATTTTGTCGTCATCACCCTGACAACTGTTGGAATAGGAGACTATGTGGCAGGTGAAAGGTCTCTATCTTCTGTGGAAAAGGACAAAAACATTAAAAGAGTGCATATGTGCCATTATCTCTCTGATAAATGAAACATGCAGTTCTTTTACTATCTTGCCTGTCATAATAATGATGCTAATGATTTTTGCACCCTAAAGTAAACAATGGAATTGTTATCTGTTTTTATTTAAATGCATTCTTGAACTCAAAAATGTGAATTTTCCTTATTATAAAATTTGAGTTATGTTTTAAGGGTCTTTTTTCCTTCTCTCAGGTGGAAATCGGAGGATTGCGTACCGCAAATGGTACAGACCACTTGTGTGGTTCTGGATCCTGGGTGGTCTGGCGTATTTCGCTGCCGTGCTAAATATGATTGGTGACTGGTTGAGGGTGCTTTCAAAAAAGACCAAAGAAGAGGTATGTTTAGAACGCTAGAGTCTACTGCTTACGTGTGAATGCTTTTTGAGAAATACTCTTGTAATCTATGATGACTTGTTTTTTCTTGTTTGAACGTCTTTTGAACAACTAAAAGAATGATGGGCAAAGTGTCACAGGCATGGGGTATAATAAATATTTATGCAACACTACATCATTGGCCAACCAGTCCAGGGTGTACACCGCCTCCCGCCCAAAGTGAGCTAGGATTGGCTCCAGTATACCCGCAGCCATGATCCAGTAGGCTGGGCTTGCAGACAATAGAGATTGTGCACTAATGATTAGCTTGGAAAGCACATGTTGGATAGCCAAGAGCTATGTGGACCTGTTGCCAGAGAGGGGCTGCACTCTAGCAACACAACCACTCTTGGCCAAGTGTCCTATGCTGTGCATTAAAAGAGACAAGATTTTGTGGCCTGCTGCGAGAAGGTGGATAATGTCCTGCAGCTGAGCCCCCACTTGTCTGCCCTAATCTGGTTATTTTTTTGTATGTGTGCGGTAAAAGAGACAAGATTTTGGAGATCTGCTGTAAGAAGAATGTGTACCACTGGATAGATAAGACAAGGTTTATAATGCTAGTGGATACATATTATTGACCTCTAAGATGGCAATCCACATTTCTAATATTACAAAAAATTAACAACCAAGAATAATTATATAATCATTAAGACCCACAATTTGCAAGATATTAAATTGGAATTAAATGCCTTCAGGAGTATTTTCTTGATGTTATAGCATTGTTAGTGTTTGCAGTTGGGTGATTTTGACACTGCTGACTGAATTGAGATTTTGTTTCCATGCATTCAAGTCATTTGTGTTTTTTGCCAAGGTTGGAGAAATCAAAGCCCATGCAGCAGAGTGGAAAGCTAATGTGCGAGCAGAGCTGAGAGAAACAAGACGACGTATGAGCGTTGAGGTCAGCGACAAGCTGCAGCGAGCAGCCACCATTCGCAGTATGGAAAGACGACAGCTGGGCTTGGATCAGCGTGCCGTGTCACTGGATGTACTGTCTCCAGAACGCCGGGCCATCTTCAATAGCCTGGACACCAACAACTACAAAACTTCCTCCCAGGAAAGTATTGAGACAAAGTTGAACAACCTTCGCTTAAGGGGAACTGAGCAGTGTGACCGCCAGTCCAACCACGAAACCACATCTGAGGACGACATTTCCAACCGCTTGGGTTCGGTCACCAAACTGGCAAAACGTAACAGGAGTCGGGACCTAAAGAAAAACATCCCAGAGGATGCTCGCCGTCCTCACAGTGAAGCCTATGGGTGGAGCGCACCCTTTGACTGTAGTACAACAGTTCTGGATGGTGGGAAAAGGAAGGATGAGGAACAAGAAGAGAATGAAGAAAAAGAGTGCAATACCAGCTTGTCAGAATTTCCGTTGTTTGTCGATGTTCTTAAAGTACAAGCTTGCAAGTCGCATAATGGGCTGCTTCCTGAGCAAAACCAGGAGACCAAGAATGGGAAAACACTTGACATGAAGGAGATTGAGATTGAGATTAGCCCGTAGTTGCTGAAGTTGTTTTTACAGCTAAACATGTTTTAAATCTCACCATTTGTGCCTTAGTTTTTGCTTTTTCCAGTGTGTACTGGGACTTTCTCTGCAACAGTCTATCCTTTATGTCGGGGGTGTCCAAACATTTACGAGCGAGCGCCCCAGGTCACATTGATAAATGAAAGGATGCAAGGACCATTTTGATATTTTGTAAAACAACAGAGGTAGTTATGCCAACAAGTTTATATATATATATATACAGTGGTGTGAAAAACTATTTGCCCCCTTCCTGACTTTTTATTCTTTTGCATGTTTGTCACACAAAATGTTTCTGCTCAGCAAACACATTTTAATTAGTCAAAGATAACACAAGTAAACACAAAATGCAGTTTTTAAATGAATGTTTTTATTATTTAGGGAGCAAAAAATCCAGACCCACATAGCCCTGTGTGAAAAAGTAATTGCCCCTGCACCTAATAACTGGTTGGGCCACCCTTAGCAGCAATAACTGCAATCAAACGTTTGCGATAACTTGCAACAAGTCTTTTACAGCGCTCTGGAGGAATTTTGGCCCACTCATTTTGCAGAATTGTTGTAATTCAGCTTTATTTAAGGGTTTTCTAGCATGTTCCGCCTTCTTAAGGTCATGCCACAGCATCCCAATGGGATTCAGGTCAGGACTTTGACTAGGCCACTCCAAAGTCTTTTTGTTTGTTTTTGTTTTTGTTCAGCCATTCAGAGGTGGATTTGCTGGTGTGTTTTGGGTCATTGTCCTGCTGGAGCACCCAAGATCGCATTTACTTGAGTTGACGAACAGATGGCCGAACATTCTCCTTCAGGATTTTTTGGTAGACAGTAGAATTCATGCTTCCATCTATCACAGCAAGCCTTCCAGGTCCAGCAAAACAAGCCCAGACCATCACACTACCACCACCATATTTTACTGTTGCTATGATGTTCTTTTTATGAAATGCTGTGTTACTTTTACGCCAGATGTAACGGGACACGCACCTTCCAAAAAGTTCCAACTTTTGTCTCGTCAGTCCACAAGATATTTTCCCAAAAGTCTTGTCAGTCATCGAGATGTTTCTTAGCAAAATTAATATAAGCCTTAATGTTCTTTTTGCTTAATAGTGGTTTGCAGGCCGTTTTTGCCCAGTCTCTTTCTTATGATGGAGTCGTGAACACTGACCTTAACTGAGGTAAGTGAGGCCTGCAGTTCTTTAGATGTTGCCCTCAAAACTTTTGTGACCTTACCTTTTGGATAAGTTGTCTCTGCGCTCTTGGGGTAATTTTGGGCGGATAGAGAAACTGTTCCATGTTTTTGACATTTGTGGATAAAGGCTCTCACTGTGGTTTGCTGGAGTCCCAAAGCTTTAGAAATGGCTTTATAACCTTTACCAGACTGATAGATCTCAATTACTTTTGTTCTCATTTGTTCCTGAATTTCTTTAGATCTAGGCATGATGTCTAGCTTTTGAGGTGCTTTTGGTCTACTTCTCTGTGTCAGGTAGCTCCTGTTTAAGGGATTTCTTGATTGAAACAGGTGTGGCAGTAATCAGGCCTGGGGGTGGCTACAGAAATTGAACTCAGGTGTGATAAACCACAGTTATGTTTTAACAAGGGGGCCAATCACTTTTTCCACACAGGGCCATGTAGATTTGGAGTTTTTTTCCTCCCTTAATAACGTGAACCTGAATTTAAAAACTGCATTTTGTGTCCAATTATGTTATTTTTGACCTAACTATTTTTTATGTGCAGAAACATTTAAGTGTTTAAAAGTCAGGAAGGGAGCAAATAGTTTTTCACACCACTGTATATACATTCACACATATATTGTATATACATATACAATAGTGTTCAAAAAAATAATAGCAGTCCAATGCGACTAACCAGATGAATCACTGTTTTTAGTATATTTTACTAAAACAATGGTAACTTATATTTTAGGTTACCATTAGGTGCAGTAGATTCTCAGAAAACAAACAAGACCCAGCATTCATGATATGCACGCTCTTAAGGCTGTTCATTTGGGCAATTGGTTGAAAGCGGTGTGTTCAGAAAATAGTAGTGTACGTCATTGACGTTATAAACTCAAAACTATTTTGTACAAACTTTCTTTTTGCAATCCTGTGAATCACTAAACTAATATTTAGTTGTATGACCATTGGATTAAGGTCCGGGGATTGGGCTGGCCACTCGATAGCATAACAACATACGTTTTTGCTGGTTTATTAGCGTGTTTGGGGTCATTGTCTAGTTGAAACACCCATTTTAAGGTTATGTCCTCTTCAGCATTAGGCAGGAGTCACCAACGCGGTGCCCGCGGGCGCCAGTTAGCCGCCCATGTCCACTTGAGGTAATTCAGATTTTCAGTTGATAATGTGGGAACACTAGAAAGATATGGATTTTGAAAAACAAAAATGTTAATGTTCTGATAAAAACATGATTATTCAGTTTCTTTGGGTAAAAATAAGCTATGTCAATGTCAAAAATGAGTAGCTCTCAGCCATTTTCATTTTGTAAAAGTAGCTCTCACAAGATAAGGCAACATGACCTCTTCAAGTATTTTGACATATGCAAACTGATCCATGATCCCTGCTATGGGATAAATAGGCCCAACACCATAGTAGGAGCAACATGCCCATATCATGATGCTTCACTGTCTTCACCGTGTACTGTGGCTTGAATTCAGAGTTTGGGGGTCGTCTCACAAACTGTCTGCAAGCCTTGGACCCACAAAAGAACAATTTTACTCTCATCAGTCCACAAAATATTCCTACATTTCTCTTTTGGCCAGTTCATGTGTTCTTTGGCAAATTGTAACCTCTTCTGCATGTGCCTTTTTTTAACAGAGGGACTAAGCGGGGGATTTTTGTAAATAGATTAGCATCTACTAACTGTCACAGTACTTACAGGTAACTCCAGACTGTCTTTGATCATCCTTGAGCTGATCATTGGTTGAGCCTTTGCCATTCTGTATATTCTTCAATCCATTTTGATAGTAGTCTTCCGTTTTCTTCCACGTGTCTCTGGTTTTGCTCTCCATTTTAAGGCATTGGAGGAGAGCCAAAACGTTTTGGACCTCCTCATAAGTTTTCCCCTCTCCAATCAACTTTTTAATCAAAGTATGCTGTTCATGGGTTAGTCTTAGGTAAATGGAGGGATATGTTGTTGACTGACGACAAAAGTAAAATAAAAATAAATACAGTAAAAACTTCTCGTAACATATTATACATTTTTCTGGAACATTGTTTTAAAAAAATTACAACTTTATTTGTAGTTTTGTTTTTTTCTATGATATTACAACTTTTGAAAAGTGATGTATTTTTTCCTTTAACATTTTAACTCTATGCAGCTAAAATTACATTATCTTTTTTCATTCATGTAAAATTATAACTTTCTTTATAAATATTTTTACTTTATTAGAAATCATTGTTTTTCATTTGTTTTTTAATTTTCCATCTATTTGAACTTTCTTTTTGTAAAGGTTATTTTCATAATTCCCATAATATTGTGACTTTACTCTCATAACTTAATCAAATTTTCAGCTGCATAATGCAACACAATTAATAATAAAAAATTACAACTTGATACAACTTTAAAAAAAAGATTGTAAAATGGCATTTTTCATGCTCATATTACATGTTTATTCTCATATCAGTTATACTACTTTCTTCTCTTTGATATTTTGACCTTATTCTTCTAAAATTACAGCTGTTTCTTATAGTTAAGCTTTTCTTGATCCCCCCTCCCAACTATGTACATTTCTATTTGTCTTGTAGATCGTAATGTTTCATCTCGTAATTATGACTTAATGGCTACAATATTTTGACTTAATTCTCATAGTATTATAACTAATTATCCAAAAAATGACTCACTCATTGTTGTCTTTTTCATAATATTACGACTTAAAAAATATTTCAACTCTACGGTACTAAAATGACAGGATGTTACAACGTTATTCTTATCAAAGTACAACATTTTCTTCTAAACAACAACATCTGCCAATCAAAACATCCGAATCAAACAGAAGAAAATTTATTCACTGTGGCGACGCCTGAAGGGATAAGCCAAAAGCAAAAGAGGGTATATAAGTTTGTGGCATATCTACATGTGTTGCTTTAAAAAATATCAAAGTTGCATCCTTTCATTTTTCACTACGTTACCCTTGCTGGAAAAAGTTTGGACACCCCTGAGTTTCCTGATGGTACCTTAAGAGATAATAACAAAAAGTGAAATGACTCAAAGGCTAGAATTTTTTTTCACAGCACAGCCCTTAACGCGTATCATGCATGCCCACTTGGTGAAGTAGAACATTATAGATGTGACATCACATCCCTAAATTTCATCCTGCAGAAAAACTAGTTTAGCTTTTTATTCATCGAGACAAAAGTGAGAAATGATGAATAAAAAGGTAAACGTTGTCTTTTAACCTGCATCCACATAATTATAGTAGGGTTCTTAAATAATTTAAAAGAATATAGCGCCAATGCAGCAATTATTTTCAACCTTTTTTAGGATTTAGGTCAGTTTTATTTATTAAACACATACTAAAGTACATTGTGCTAATTTTTGCGAGTTGTAGTAACATAGCTGCATTTTTCATTGCCCGATTGAAGATTATGATTTATACCAAAAACAATTTTTCAATCTTGAATTTGTTGCAACCTTAAAGTGCTCATGACACCAAGAAAAGTTTGAAAACAATCACAAAATGAACATTTTTGTCGTACTGCTGTCATAGATAAATAAACAACTATGAAATACGAGTGAAATTAAGTGGTGATTTTGGCACAATTTTGACCACCCCCACCCAGTTCCCTGACCAGAGGCCATTTTGGCTGTGACGTCACGATCAGACCCAATTCCAGCAACCGCTTTCAAACAGATGCAGCCATAAACTCACAGCAAAGCCTTAAAGTGACATACTCACAACAGTAACACGGTACTACCACTCACTAGTACTATTAGTGATAACTATGATATAACTATGATACAAACAATGGCCAGAAGTGTGTGTTTTTTTACTGTCACAGCCAGCAGCGAAATTGTGTTGTGAAGATTATATGTTTTACTGGCAGTGGTCACCAAAACAGATTCATTTTCGGTACAAAAAAGGTAGAACTTATCCACATTTAGTGCAGAAAGTACAGTGTACAATGGTAGCGGTGACAATATCTCCAGCAGTGGAGAA
>QODF01000058.1:765958-805548 GCA_024372805.1 Oostethus manadensis | reverse complement strand
CAAAGCCAGCTGGGATAGGCTCCAGCATACCCGTAACCCTAATGAGGATAAGTGGTATAGAAAATGAATAAATGAATGAATGAAATTTCATTACTTTAGTTTTCCCTACAGAAAATCCTATACCCCACTCCCTCCCCTGGCATAATGTGAGGAGAACAAGCTGAAATGTTGAAACAAATGCAATACATAATAATAATAATGTGAAAATGTGTCCTTATATATATGTAGAGCATTTTTAGCCTATTTACAACCAACCTGGCTCTGAGAATTTTTAGTGAGAATTGCCTTTAGACAAGTGTAACTGAGGACCTCTGATCTACGTCCTCCTCAGTCACAGCCAGTGGACACCAATGCAGCACTCAGCCATCTGTGCAGTACAGACAGTACCTCATCAGCCTTTCCTCTTACATAACCTGCTTCTCCACAGCGGGACACTGAAAATGTGGTGTGAGTTTGTGTGTGTGCTAAAATTGTGACAAAACCTTTCAAACGCACTAGACCCGTTTTACTCATGCCCAATGATTTACATACAAACTCGATGTGGTTTGCAAATGGAAAACTTTACTGACAAACTAAGCATGTTTTACATTGTACGACAGATTTTGTCAATAGAAAAGGTCCTGTTTAACTGCAAACTTAAATCTTTCAAGTGCCAAACATATCCGTCAAGCACAAAAACGGAGCAAGCTTCAAGCACAATAAAATCCTTCAAGTACAAATACAGAAAACTGTCACGTGACGTTCAGCACTAATTTTCTGCCTTGCAGATCTACACACAAATGCTTTCAGGGTCACACTGTGTAAAGTTTGAAATAAATTCACCGATTCAAACGTAGACAGCAACTGGACTGGACTGCCGACATGGATGCTCTGTGCAGAAAAAGGACAGAGTCGTCTGCACTTCCTCAGAAGACTGGCATCCTTCAGTGAGTGCAAGAAGCTGCTACAGATGTTCTACCAGACTGTGGTATCTTGTGCCCTCCTGTAGGCAGCAGTGTGCTGGGGGAGCAGCCTGAACAAAAAGGACGCCACACGCGTTGTTTATATAATTATGGATATAAACAAAAAGGTAAACAACAATTGATGGCAAATGCATTCACCTTTTATTTGAATAAAGTGCAAAAAAAAAAAGTGCTACCGACACTTCAGGTTGAATTAAGAATAAATTATCAAGTTGAATGATTAATTCTATCTGATAAATCGTGACTAACTTTGGTTTGATAAGTGAATGAGGTATCAAATTAAAGTATTAAAGAAGTTATTTCTCACCACCAGATTAGAATGTGATGTCACGTGCAGAATTAAAGTGAATTAAAGAATTAAAGAAATTAAAGTGAATGAATATCCTACATACTGTAACGTTTGCACAGACGCTATTAAAGCTACAAGGAGGTGTTTGATCAACATGCTTATCATTGCAAGAAAAAATGCAACACACATATTTAAAGTGTTCTGTTCTGTATTGAATTATTCTTATTCCATCTTCCTATCTGTCCTGCCTTGTAAAGTAAATAAAAATGACGTATTTTTCTATCTATCAATTGTTACCGCTTTCCATCAATGGTAACACGAGCTACCGCCATCCATCCATTTTCCATGCTTATCCCAGCTGTCTTTGGGCTAGAAGCAGAGTACACCCTGGACTAGTCGCCAGTCAGTCCATTCAATTTAGAGTTGCCAATTAACCCAACGCAATGTTTTTGGAATGTGGGAGGAAACCAGAGAAAACCCACAACATGCAAAATTGCAAATCTCCTGACTGTGTGGCCAACATGTTAACCACCCGACCACCGTGCGGCACGCTATAGTCGTGTCTACAGTACGCCTTACATAGCAGTATGACTTACAGTACATTGACCTCTTTAAGCAGCTGGCAGGGAGACCGGATCGCAAGGACCATCTACAATTGTCTATAAGGTAAAGAAACAAACGATCATTCAATAATTCTACTTTTGTGAGGTGTAGTGCCACCAAACTCACCTCACACATTAATTGCATCATCCTAGTTCTTTTTCAGCAATTAGTGTGGGAATTGCCATTGGGGCAGATAGTGTTTATGATCTAGATGGCCTTATATGTTAAACCGATTTGCTCTGCCAGGGAAAAGAATAAGATACTGTAACGTAGATTTTTTTGGACTTCATTTAATGCTTATTGTTGTGCAAATTTGGAGCATCCCGCCATGAGCAGGAGGGGATAGAGAAGAGAAAAGAAGACGTGGGAAGTGCGGGGAGAAGAGAGAGACAACAACATCAATAAAACAACAGTAACAAACCAAACTACGTCAGCAAATGTCTATGAAGGCCGTAAAAACCTTAATGGAAATAATAAAACAATATCAACAGCCACAGTCATAACGCTGTATTTAAACATTCATACGTGTAAATGGTAAATGTAGCAATAAAAATATTGAATACCATAAGAGTAAAAAAGAAATCTTTTTGCCAACATCCCCATCACTGCAACAAAGCCAACACCATAGTAGCGCCATGAATGAATCCTGGAGTTATGTGGGGAAGTATGGCTTGACATGCCAGGCTTTGACCGGTAGGTGGCAGCACACACCCGCCCCAAACATCAGTTCAATTCAAGGGTCGCTTTTTCTTTTTGACACGCACACTTTCTTTAGATGGTTGCAGATGATCTGGATCGCATGTTTATAAGCAGGAAAAACTTTTCCTAGCTGAATTTCCGGACAATTGAAGTTTTCAAATATTTGGCTTCTCTTTCGATGGCGCGCCTCTCAGTTGGAAAAGTTTGTAAAGTAAAATGTTTGTGTAAAAAGTACAATCCAAGAAAATGAAAAGTGGTTTTGTTTTGTTTGTTTGTTTTTTCATTATGAAAAAAAAACACCTTTTAAACGTTGGTTCTCTCGGCATCTGAGCAGGAAAAAAGACGTCCATGGAGAGAGGGACGTCTGACGTCAAGGTCAGCTGACTGGGACGGGACACTTATAAGACAACTTGGACAAGTTGGACTCACTTTGTCCTCTGTTCCCCAAACAGGAGGGCGACTTCTGTGGAAACTTTCTAATTAAGCTGACAAAAAAAAGTTCAACTGGGCTTTGCTTTTCCCTTTCTGGAACCTTCCAGGTAAGTTGTGGAAACTTCCAAATGTGATAGTAACTTTATAAAGTTTTTAAAGTGGTATTAGACTGGCACGTACGTTTAGTAAAGTTTTACTATTTCATGGCCATTCACTTTTGAAAGTTTTAAAGGTGACATTTGCCGGCCGTTTACTTTAAAACGTTTTTAGATGTGATATTAGGTATTTATTTACCTTAGAAAAATATAAGGATGATATTTGATGGTCATTTACTTCAGAAAGTCTTCATATTTGATGGTCATTTACTTGAAATGCACCAACGTGATATTTGACAGTCATATTTAGTTTCTGAACAGTATGGAAACAGACTTTTTGTGAAATCAATAGCACATGTGAATAAAAATAAGCCCTTTTCTGCGAAAAGTATGAACGTAAACCCCTCTCCTCTCCTTTTAACCTGAACGATTTCAGTCTTCAAGCTGTTACAACTTCTAAAAGACTGCTTTAGCTGCTCCAGAAAAGCAGGAAGTCTGACAGTAGGAATGTTTTCCCATTCATATCCTGTCTTGTCCTAGTGGACATTGTGCTGACTCTTTTGTTCCGTGCTGTCTTCATCATTTAGCACAAAGTCACTCATGTAGAAAGTGGCGGGACTTTGTAATACGGTGAAAATAATGAGGGGACATTGAAACATTTGATTTGCCACCACGGTAACTTGTATCAATATTTTGTATTGTTCTATATGCCTACATATAGAACTATTCTGTGTGATATATTAGGTCTATTTTACATTGCACCTATTACAGACATGAACTCATTCGTACACTGGCAATTGCGTTGCTCCTCTCCCTCCCTAGATACAAAACCATGATTCCCTCCAAACAATGTACAGTGTAATAAAAAACAAAACATAAACCTCATCTAAATGTATAGATTTTTGCTGACGTTTGTGTTTGAAGGCCCATTTGGGGCCCCGCACAAGATACATAATCATGATAAACAATTAGCTTTGGTTGAGAATTGAAATGAGGATAAGCGGCATAGAAAAGAGATGGATGGATGAAATAAATTGTTGATTCATCATCTCTTGGAGAGAAAACGAGTGCACTGCTTGTCTGCAACCAGCAGGGGTGCAGTTCAGTTGATTGAGTTCAGCAGTTTGCGGTGGAAAGAGGAACAAATAATGTTGGCGATGGGTTGCGCTACATCCAAGCAGATGACTCTGATCAATAACCTCAGATAATGCATATCCCAAGTCTTTCTCCTGCAGAAACCTTGCATGTTAGCGGAATAATTGGTTGAAGTGTAAAGTGCAAGCTTGGAAGTGTGAGCAAAGCGGCTCCCAGCAGGTTTTTCCGGTCTGTTCCACATCCACTTTAGTGCGCAACACAGCTTCACATTCTCCAGCAGCTTTATTTCTGCAAGCTCACGATGGAGAACTTGGCAACCAGAGTAGCGTTTGGCACCTTTTCCTGTCTTGTTCTTGTTCATTTAGAGAAAATACGTTTGCAGATTGTTGTTTACGAGCATTTGCTTTGACGTTTGGGCTCAAGCGACTTCTCTAACGTGCACGGCAGAAAAATCTTAAATCCTCTCATGTGACTGCATTTATAGAAGTGTTGGGATCTTGATCTAAATCCTTTTATTTTTCATGGGGGGGGGATGCCTTGCAACCAGATGGACTAACAACGTCATAACCAATGTTGTGTGAATAACTTCTTACGTACCGTAAACCGTTGCTGATGTTACATTGGGATGTTTCTTCACAAGATGATGACTCAAATGTGTTTCCTGTGTCTGCTTGTATCAACAACAACAAAAACCACACATCCTGCTCCAACCACTGGACAGTCATTCTGGACCACATCAGTGTTGCCCTTTCATTCCTCCGGAAAAGCTTCTACCATTTAGCCTAAATTTTTAACGTGTTTTATTTCATCCGCTTAGGCTCCCTCAGGATGGGTGATTGGAGCGCTCTTGGTCGTCTGCTGGATAAAGTCCAGGCCTACTCTACTGCTGGAGGGAAGGTCTGGCTGTCTGTCCTCTTCATCTTCAGGATCCTGGTCCTTGGCACAGCGGTAGAGTCAGCCTGGGGAGATGAGCAGTCGGCCTTCAAATGCAACACCCAACAACCTGGTTGCGAGAACGTCTGCTACGACAAATCCTTCCCCATCTCCCATGTTCGATTCTGGGTCCTCCAGATTATCTTTGTGTCGACCCCGACGCTGCTTTATTTGGCTCACGTCTTCTACCTGAACAGGAAGGAACAGAAACTGAACAGGAAGGAGGAAGAGCTTAAAGCTGTACAAAATGACGGGGGAGATGTTGACCTCCCGCTGAAGAAAATTGAAATGAAGAAGATGAAATATGGAATTGACGAGCATGGCAAAGTGAAAATGAAGGGGGCCCTGCTCAGAACCTATATTGTCAGCATTTTCTTCAAGTCATTGTTTGAAGTGGGCTTCCTTGTCATCCAATGGTACATATACGGCTTCAGCCTCTCTGCAGTCTACACCTGCGAGAGGTCCCCATGCCCACATCGGGTGGACTGTTTCCTGTCACGTCCCACAGAGAAGACCGTCTTCATCATCTTCATGCTGGTGGTCTCGCTGGTGTCTCTGCTCCTCAACGTCATAGAGCTCTTTTATGTGTTCTTCAAGAGGATCAAGGATCGTGTGAAGGGCAAACAGCAGCCCACGCTCTACCCAAGTGGCGGCACTTTGAGTCCACCCCCCAAGGATCTCCCTGCAGCCAAGTACGCCTACTACAATGGTTGTTCTTCCCCAACTGCCCCACTCTCACCCATGTCCCCTCCAGGTTACAAGCTGGCCACAGGGGAGCGGGGGACCGGCTCGTGTCGTAATTTTAACAAACAGGCAAATGAGCAGAACTGGGCCAACTATTCCACAGAGCAGAATAGGCTTGGTCAGAACGGCGGCGGGAGCACTATTTCAAATTCCCATGCACAAGCATTTGACTTCCCCGACGACACACACGAGCATAAGAAACTGTCCTCCTCAGTGGGACACGAGTTGCAACCGCTGGCACTGATGGACGCCAGGCCCTGCAGCCGGGCCAGCAGCCGCATGAGCAGTCGGGCCAGACCAGATGACCTGGATGTGTAAACCCTGACTGCTCTTTGTCCTCCTCCCACCGCTACCTGACTGACAGCACGGGTGGCTGCAGCCGGAGAATCAGGAAACCCTCGTAACTTAGGTTGAAATAGGAGGCGGGACTAACTGGGTTACTGTCGTCATCATAGTTCAGCGAGAGACATTAAACGTGTTGTGTAACACTGTTAAAAAGGCACCTGTTGCATATTTGGATGACCTTTCCCGTGCAGAGGTTTATATACACTCACCATGGGCATTCATGTCTTCTTCATTTCCATTTTTATTTTTTGCGTCTCCGACAGTGAATCTTCAATGATTTTTAGAACGGGATTTGACTACACAATTTGAAGTGTGTTTTGTCTTTTTTTCTAATTTACACAGGGTAATTGTACATACAGGTTCCAACACATAAGTTCTCGTTGTTCTCAATGGTGATCAGGATTGGCCACACTTTGTCATTGGGAAAGTCCAAGGAACTCAGTTAGATCTAAGAGCATGACTGTTGTGAAAGTCTTCTGGAGACAGTTTTTCCCAACAACTACAGATTCGAATATCATCACTTCAAACCGTTTAGGATGAAGTGCAAACGGTTGGAATACCAGTGCACAAATGTTCAACACCTTGCAGGCGGACTCAGTGTTGAAGTTGTCCGCGTGGACAAACTAACTGTCTTCTGGACAAAAGTTTGATGAGACAAATATAGAGTTCTTTGTCCATAATGACAAGAAGTACAGTATGCTTGGAGGTGCCATCACAAACTACCTCCTGATTCTGCAACCTCACCTCAAATCACCATCAGGATGTCTGAATCCCAATGATATCCGAAGTTTGTCTGGTGGGGGTGGGTGTATATATCTCAACTTGTGTGTAGTATTTTGACCGTGTGCAAATTAGAGCCAAGTTTATATGAAATCAAAGTGCACAAAATTCTCGTTAAAAAAAAATCTTTAAACATACAAGTTGTAGAATCATTCCACACTGGAATAATAGAATTAAGGGCCCAAATTGGTATTGATTCCCATGGTGAGTGTACGTAAACATTTGGCTGTATATCACTTAATCCGGCCTTGACAGTAAGGCGGGTGAACGGCGGTGCACACCGGTCCAGGACAGGTTAGTTTGAGTCAAGTGTGTTTCTAGCACCACCCTTGCAGAATTGCGCCTGTTCGTACTATAACATAAAGGTGGCGTACCAAACAATACGTTTCCCAGCTGCGAATTTTTAACAATTGTCTAATCGCTTTTCAGATCTTAATATGGGTAACGCAACAGTACACGTGAAAAAAACCCACATCAATGATCAATGGCGGGTTCTATGTATGGTACCCAGTACAACCTCTGAAAGGAGAAACCATACCAAACGTAAGTGGCTGCAGGTGAGATCTGAAGGAGATATTTCACAGTTACAAGAGAACATTGTCATGCTGTGTCAGGTCAGATCTTCCTGTTCATTGACGCCATAAGAATATGTTCCAAACACGAGATGCGAAGAGTTGAAACACGCATGTTGTGATTGACCTTTGTCGTTTCCGTGGGTGTCATGCCAAGGTTTGGGGAGACTGCTAAATATTTATTGCTTAGATCTGATGGACACTTAACACTTGGTTCAAGAATTGACTACTGTTTAGTACTTCTTACTCACAGTACACACTTCAGCCCTTCTCGTTGTGTATTTATTGGTCACGTCTACAGCCACATCGTCAGTTAGCCTGGATTGTTTTTTTTTTCCTGGAAAACTTTGAATTTATGTGTCATTTTGTGGATGTGTCTGTCGTTTTGGAGAATCTGTGAGAGTGGCGGGTTTGAAGGGTCAGGCTGTTGTGACAGCAAACAAATGTCTGTGATTGGATGATTTATCGGACTTCTTTGTGATGCTTTCCGGGAGGTGGAGAGACAGAATGATTTTGATGTGTTTTCTGTATTTTGCTGTTTTTGTCTGGAAAAATAGTTAGTACTGTAAATCAAGTTAACTGTGTCACAACGAAATGTGAGTTTCTAGAAGACTTTATAGATCAGGACTAATATTTAGTCAATTATATGAAAATGTATGCCGATGTAGCTCCACAACTACCGCTGCCAAACATTAGAAGAAATTTGTCAGATTCTGTCGGTACTTCCATGTGTTGTCATGGGTCTTTTAGCTACAATGGCATTTGCACTGATATGTTGGTGAGAAACATGTTGATATAATGCAACCACAGAGTGATGTACATGTTGCTAATTTATTCTAATACGCATAAATCACTACAGTGCTTCATATCAGATATCCGACTACTGCTTTCTCTGTTCTTGGCCAGATGTTAATACTCATGTACAGTCTAAGTGCATGATAGCAAACCCAGCAATCATTCATTATATCAGTGAAAACTATTTTAACCAATAAATGTTTCTTCATTCTTAACAATGAAAATAAATGTTGCTGTTTTTTTCCCGCCAGCTCTCCTTCCAGTTCAGTCCGTTTTGTGTTTAAAATTGTGATATTCCGAAGTTTGTTAGTTTAATTAATTAAGTATTTGACACATAATGAAAAATGAGCAGCATATTATTAGAATGGACTTTGCTCTTTTTCTTCCATTGATGCAAAATGTTCAATATTTTTTGGCTTCTTTTAATAAGAGAATGTTATTCTCATAATATTTTGACTTTTCATTCATTTTCTATGCCGCTTATCCTCATTAATTTAACTTATACCCATAATGTAACTTCCCCCAGCCTAATTTTGCAAAAATGACAACTTTATATTGTTTTGTTTGTTTCTCTTATTACAACGTAAAAAAAAAATCAATCCATCCACCTTCTTGCACATATCCAACTTTAAAAAAAATATTTTTTCTTCAATATTTAACTCAGCGCTACTAAAACTGCATTGTTTTTCCTCACAGAATTATAAATGTATTTTTTTGTCTTAAGAATATGACTTTTGTTTCTTAATGTGTTGATATTTTCTTGTAAATTTTCTTCTCATAATTACGATTTTATTTACATAACACAATATAATTGTCATAAAATTTCAACTTTTTATTGTTGGATTTTTTTCCCTTAATATTTGTTCTTGGTAAATTACTGCTGAATTTTGCTGTTTTTGGTGACCGGAAGCGGTTCACATACAGGAAGTAACATTGCTATCACGCCACCATGCACTTACTTTGTGTGAACGTCTTATGATGGAGTCCATATCGAAGCTGCTGTTAGAAGCGGCTAAGAGCCTTGGATGGGTCTAGTCACCCTGGCAGAAGTACCTGCCCACAGCAAAGGGTGTGAGTGGGTCCCTGTACTGTCTTTGCTTTTTGTAGTGAGCTTGAGCCATCCGTTAAATGCAATGAGAAAAAGCATAGACAAAACAGGAAAATCAACAAAAACATGGAAAAAACAAAGACTATACAGACAAAGCAATGACAAAATGGAAAAAAAATGTGACTACATTTGTATATTTTTGTTTTACTGAGTTTCTTTATTTTTCCACATGTATTGTCTTTTAATTTTGGTACATATTTATTATGCTTTGAGTACGCCAACATAACACACTAGTCCTGGGAACTTCAGCTCTTCTAGAGGAAGTTATTTTGGCTCGGCTGTCGGCTCTTTTGGGTCCTGTTTTTTTTCCCTTTTTTTGATTAAAGAGGATTGATTGATTTTTTACCATAATCAATATAAAATGGATTTTTTAAGTAAAAATATAATTATCAATTGTTTATTTCTCATGCTTAAGGTGATTAATTCCAAAGACCTTTTGTCTAAAATACTGCCCAATATTTGCAATATTATTCATTAATTCATTCATTTTCTATACCGCTTATCCTCATTAGGGTCGCGGGGATGCTGGAGCCTATCCCAGCTGACTTTGGGCAGGAGGCGGGGTACACCCTGGACTGGTCGCCAGTCAATCGCAGGGCAGACAAACAAACATTCACACTCACATTCATATTTATGGACAATTTAGAGTCGGCAATTAATCTAACATGCATGTTTTTGAAATGTGGGAGGAAACCGGAGTACCCGGAGAAAACCCACACACGCACAGGGAGAACATGCAAACTCCACACAGAGATGCCCAACGGAGATTCGAACCCTGAACCTCCTGATTGTGAGGCCAATGTGCTACCCACTCAAGAACTTACCACTTCCACACTGAATGGAAGGATAACATTTGTTCACTTTATCATGTCAGACATGACTTCATGATTTCATGCAGTGCTAAGGTTAGTTAATGTAAGGTCATGTTTTGTGTTATTACTGCCACCCAGTGACCAAAATGCTACATATCAGTTGCATTTCAAAATGTTTTGACTAATAATGGAACAGAAAATACCACAAACAGTGATCATTAATTAATTTATTAATTTCTGAAAATACATACAAAATATAGTGAGGGAGCAATAGTCGAACCACGATACTGCATCTGTATTTTATTTCTTTAAATAGTACAACAGAATGTCAACAATTAAATCCATCCATCCATTTTCTTCCGCTTATCTAAGTCCAGCTTGCGAGGGCTGCAGTCTCGGTAAAAGAACCCAGACTTCCTGGGCTTCGGCAACTTCTTTCAGTTCCGTTGGGAGGACACCAAGGGCTCTAATTTCGTAGACCACCAGAAGGTGCGCTTTGTTTGCGCTTCGCCAACGGCCGTGTTTTAGGCGGATTTTGCAATTTCGTGCAACGCACAGCTTTATGTAAGTACGCCTCCGTCCTTCCTACCGGCGCAAGTGGCAAAGAGGAAGGAGAGAAGGTGACTAGGTGTAACAAAGCCGGGTCTTCACCAATCAAATGAGCTCCTCTCCTCACCTTTAAATGCGCCGCTGACGAAGTTTTGTTGAATATGGATGAAGACAGCAGAAAAGTTCTCCCAGACGGAAAGTGATGTTTTGGTCCGGGAGGTCCAAGCTCGCAGTGGCCGAATATATGGTCACGCAAGCAGACCTCCACGGGCTGACAATGCAAAAGCGGCCTGGGAGGAGATTACAAGTATCGTACATCAGGTTTGCTCTGACGTACTGAGAACCGTTGCCCCGTGAAGAAAAAAAAGGGTTCAATGATGTCAGAAGAAGGGCAAAACAAAAACTACCAGAGCACCAGAGTCACACGGTGGCCACCGGTAAGATAAGCATTTTTTTAAATAATAATTTTTTGTGATTATTAAATGCATTCAAATGTGCCTGGCATTGTGTAAACCGGCCTATAAGATTTTGGTGACGTGTGTGTACAGTGCGCACTCAGCCAGAATACCACTACACCGGCTGCGCTTCGCCTTGTGCTGAGAGTAGACCAAGTTGGAGCCGGCGAGCTTTCAGCAGACCGCCGACCAAGCCTATTGGCACGAAACCCTCACTACGCCAGGCTGAATCAGTCGGCACCTCCCCCTGCTGTGCTGCCACACCCATCGCGGCGTGCCTCGGTCTACCAAATTACCAAATTGGCCGCGCGCTGTTTTGCGCTAGACAAAATTACGCCTGCGCCAACCTGCGCAATCCACGAAATTAGAGCCCCAGGGTGCTCCCAGGTCTGCTGTGCGACACAATCCCTCCAGTGTGTCCTAGGTCTGGCCTCCTCCCGGCTAGACATACCTGGGACACCTTACCAGGGGGGCATCCAGGAGGCATCCTCTACATGTGAAGGAGCAGTTGCGCTACTTTGAACCCCTCCCAGATGACTGAGACCCTTACCTTAAAACAGTAAAGATTAAATTCAGTTATACAATACATTTCCCAATATAATATGACATTGTTCATTCATTCACAGCAAAATAGACTGTACGTAACATATTCAGTGTCCTTACTACTTTTCAAACATAAACAGGCCTCCTTTTAATTAGACTTCTACTGGATTAACTAAAACGGGTTAACGAGAATTGCATCATTTCCTTAATACAGGAAAGCTCTCCGTCTAATGCTGGCGCGACTTTATGAACACCACATAAACCAACTCATGATCCACAAAAAAAAGCACAATAAGGCTTCAGGTATTCAGGCCTGACTTCTGCATTAGAACCTTTTTAAGATCCAAAAGTGTAAAATGTAATTTTTTGCAATTTTTCAACTGGTATTTAACCTTCTGATAAAGAGTATATATTTTCAGTATTTTTAGAAACAGTTAGACATTGGTTTTCTCACTTTTGTCCTCATTTACACAGACTGAAAATATATTCCCACCCCAATACCTAATATCATTTAGCAAGGTTCCCCCCGATTGGATACTTTTTGTATAATCAACAAACTTGAGTAATAATTAATGAGCAGTGCATACATATTTGAGAGGATCCACTGAATGAGAAAAAGAAACTTGATCAAAGTTTGTGTGGCTTCAAGTCTTGTAAAAATAGTGAAGTCCATGCAAGACAGGGATTCCACATCTGCACTCAGCAAGAGGCTGAGACATCAGAGGCAGAAAGGGAGGCCTCCTACATTCTGTCTCCTCAGTAACCATCTCCAAACACACCGGTCTTACAGTGTGTGTGATTTACCCACAGCTCTGCTGCCATTCAAGCACCATGGGAAAGTTAAAGAATGCATGGAACACAACAAGGATCATCTGGATTTCAGTAGAAAACACAAAACATTGCAAAAGTCAGTACATATTCAACAGCAAATGTTAGTTGGGAAATTTTTAAAACTAGAATTTTTAGTGACATTTATTTTTACATTTCTATTAATCATTTTAATGACAGTAATTATTGACAAATGCATAATATGTCATTAATATTGTATTATAATTTTCACCTGGGTTGTTTGTGTTGCATGGAATCACAGGAGTGCCAAAATGAAAAGGAAATACATGTGGAAATATAAAGACAATCAATAATACAAATTTATACAAATGTAGTCATATTGTAATCCCATTTTGCCATTGCTTTTTGTGTATTGTCTTTGTTTTTTTTTTTCATTTTAACATTGATTTTCCTCTTTTCCCTTTGCTTTTCCTCTTTGCATTTACCGGAACTCTTTGCGCAAGTGACCGGAAGCGGGTGACGGACAAGAAGTAACATCACGATCACGCCAGCATGCACATACTTTGCATGAACGTCTTACATGATGGAGTCCACATCAAAACTTTGGCACTCCTGTGATTCCATACACAGCAAGTTGGAATCATGTGATCAGCTCTTGACTTGTCACTCTGGCCAAGGACCTACACATGAACACTAATTATCATTTATTTCCTGTTTTTCTAGCAAGGTTCTCAAGACCATGACTTAAAAGGAACTTTATATAGCATTTTTGTCAACCAAAACGAGCACATGTTACCAATAGTGCTCTAAAAGAACAGCCTGTACAAAAAAGTATATATTTTTCACATATAATTAAACATCGAAACTTTAATAAGGCATGAATAAAATAATTGGCATTCATGGCTTTCATTCACGTGGTATTTCCGTATATGTACACACAAAAGCAGTCTCACACAAGCCACAATAAATTTGCATTCATTGTGTATTATGATAGGCTATACATTTAATAATAATGATAGCTGACAATAGCAGCTAAACTTTGCCCCACTGCTCTCATTAGCTGACAACAAACCTGACTAATTGTTGCATTTTGTTGTCACAATTGGTACAAAGCAGGAACGGAGCGGCGTAATGATGACGTAATGATGCAAAGTCATACAAAACATATTTCATCTTAGCTGTCCTTCCCAGTGAACAAGTGCATACGCTATTATACATTGTTGTGTGATGGTAGGGGGCATGCATTATTTTCATCTACGTCCATACGTGTCTCAAGAGTGACATGTATTTTAAGTAAATTCTTCACAATTCCGAGTAAGGAAATGTGACGTTGTTGGAGTGCTTGCTGAAGTAGCGAGTGAAGTCAGTCTGTACAATACACTTGACCTTCGATTGTGTCGTTCCACTCTAATCTTCACTTGTGGTTCTTCTGTGTTGTAAGGGGCAAATACAAAGGACACGACCCCGCATGTACTTTAGTACATACTCCAAAAAAAGAGTCATGTCCCAGTACTTTAGTTCCTAAAATGAGTGTGTGTGTGTGTGTGTATGTGTGCGTGTGTAAAACAAACGATCAGATGTTAAGAACTGCTTTGGAAGTGGCTACCTCTTGAAGAACACAACATTTGTGCCTGGAAACTTAAAGAATGAATGTTGGCGATGAATGTTGGAAAGTTAGAAGATTCCCACATTGGTACAGATGACTCTTTCATGGCTGGAGCCTTATGTCACAGGGGCCAAAATTCAAAGCTGACTTTCAAAGCTGAAAAAGACATAGACCCGTACACAAACTTTTTTTTTTTTTTACATCAAAAACGACTGCCTCTACTATACGGAGGAAGAATACAACAATAATCTAAACACGGGTAGTAAACAGTCTATTATCCACATAAACAGCAGAAGCATGTACGCAAATCATAATAACATCAGACAATACTTGAATCAATTCAAAGAGCCCTTCAAAGTAATTGCAATCTCAGAAACTTGGATGAATGCTGACAAGGACATGGACCTTGAACTGGAAAGTTATGAAATGAACTGCATCAACAGGAACAACAAAAGTGGAGGAGGAGTGGCTGTGTACGTGGACAAACATCTGAAGCACAAAATGGTAAAGAGCATGTCATTTGCTGTTGACAACATTTTAGAATGCATAACAATTGAAATCTGCTCAGAAAAAGGCAAAAACATTCTAATAAGATGTTTAAATAGAACACCCAAGTCAAGCATGGAAATTATTGAGGACTGGATCAAGACAACCTTCTCAAACATCAACCAAAAAATCATCTTCGTTTGTGGAGACTTCAACATTGATCTTCTGAATCCACACAAGCAAAGAAGAATAGATGACTTCATTGATACAATGTACAGCCTCAGCTTATACCCAAAAATATCAAGACCAAGCAGAATATCAGACCACAGTACCACATTAATTCATAACATATTCACTAATGACTTTGGAAACGGCATCAGACAACATCAGTCATCATCTTCCAGTGTTTACAATTTACTACAAAAACTACAAAAAACAAAAGATGGAGGACAAAATAACTTTCATAAGACTACACACATAGGACAGCATCAATGCTTTCAAAAAGATCAGGATGAACAAAGATGTGTGTATTGTGGAAGAAATGTGGATGAAGCATGTGAAGCCTTTCTAATGACATATATGAAGCTCAAAAGAGCCTAATTATGAATAACACAATTGCACTTTGTTTTCCCTCGCCCGGACGCAGGTCACTGGAGTCCCCGCTTTAGAGCCAGGCCTGGAGTTGGGGCACGATGGCAAGCGTCTGGTGGCCGGGCCTGGACCCATGGGACCCGGTCGGGCACAATCTGAAAAGATAAAGTGGGTCCCCCACATGAGCTCACCACTCGTAGAAGAGGCCTGACTCTTTGTGCTTACGCGCCGGGGGATTCCCTTGTTCTGCTGGGTGACTTCAACGCTCATGTTGGCAGCGACAGTGAGACCTGGAGAGGTGTGATTGGGAGAAACAACCTCCCTGATCTTAACCAGAGCGGTGATTTGTTATTGGACTTCTGTGCTCGTCACGGAATGTCTATAACGAACACCATGTTCAAGCATAAGGGTGTCCACATGTGCACTTGACACCAGGACACCCTGGGCCGCTGTTCGATGATTGACTTTGTGGTTGTGTCGTTAGACTTGTGGCTACATGTTTGACACTCGGGTGAAGAGAGGGGCAGAGCTGTCAACTGATCACCACCTGGTGGTGAGTTGGTTCTGATGGTGGGGGAGGATGCCATTCAGACCTGGCAGACCCAAACACATTGTGAGGGTCTGCTGGGAACGTCTGGCAGAGTTCCCTGTTGGAGGGATTTTCAACTCCCACCTCCCACCCGGGAGAGCTTTGACCATGTTCCGAGGGAGGCAGCGGACATTGAATCCGAGTGGGCGATGTTTCGTGCCTCCATTGTCGATGTGGCTGATCGGAGCTGTGGCCGTAAGGTGGTCGGTTCCTGTCGTGGCAGTAATCCTAGGACCTGTTGGTGGACACCAGCGGTGAGGGATGCCGTCAAGCTGAAGAAAGAGTCCTATCAGGCTCTTTTGGCCCATGAGACTCTGGAGGGAGCTGACAGGTACTGGTAGGCCAAGCGGTCTGCTGCTCTGGCAGTCACTGAGCCAAAAACTCAGACATGGGTGGAGTTCGGACTGGCCATGGAAAACTACTTCCGGATGGCTTCAAAGAGATTCTGGACCACCATCCGCTATCTTAGGAGGGGGAAGCAGTGCACAGTCAACACCGTGTATGGTGGGGACGGTGTGCTGCTGACCTCGACTTAGTTTGTTGTGGACTGGTGGAGGGAATATTTTGAAAATCTCCTACATCCCGCCGACACGTCTTCCAACATGGAAGCAGTGCCCGGGGACTCTGAGGCGGGTTCTCCTATCTTTGGGGCTGAGGTTACCGAGGTGGTCAAAAAGCTCCTTGGTGGCAAGGCCCCGGGGGTGGATAAGATCTGCCAAGAGGGGACTGTGTTCTAACTATTGTGGGATCACACTCAGCCTTCCCGGTAAGGTCTATTCAGGGGTTCTGGAGAGGAGGATCCGTCGGATAGTCGAATCTCCGATTCAGGAGGAGCAGTGTGGTTTTCGTCCTGGTTGTGCAACTGTCGACCAACTCTGGGAAGGGTCCTTGAGGGTGCATGGGAGTTTGCCCAACCAGTTTACATGTGTTCTGTGGACTTGGAGAAGGCAGTCGACCGTGTTCCTTGGGGAATACTGTGGGGAGTGCTCTGGGAATATGGGGTATCGGACCACCTAATCCAGGCGGATCTTTCCCTGTATGACCGGTGTCAGAGTTTCCAGTGAGGGTTGGACTCTGCCAGGGCTGCCCTTTGTCACCGATTCTGTTCACTACTTTCATGGACAGAATTTCTAGGCTCAGCCAGGGCATTGAGGGGTTTCAGTTTGGTGGCTGCAGGATTCGGTCTCTGCTTTTTGCAGATGATGTGGTCCTGCTGGCTTCATCGAGCAGTGACCTTCAACTCTCACTGGATCTGTTTGCAGCTGGGTGTGAAGCAGCTGGGATGAGAATCAGCACCTCCAAATCCAAGTCCCTGGTTCTTGGCCGGAAAATGGTGGAGTGCCATCTCTGGGTCGGGGATGAGGTCCTGCCTCAAGTGGAGGAGTTTAAATACCTCGGGGACTTGTTCACGAGTGAGGGAAGGATGGAAAGTGAGATGAACAGGTGGATTGGTGCGGCGTCTGCAGTAATGCGGACTCTGCACCGGTCTGTCGTGGTGAAGAGAGAGTTGAGACGAAAGGCCAAGCTTTCAATTTACCGGTCGATCTACGTTCCTACCCTCGCCTACGGTCATGAGCTTTGGGTAGTGACCGAAAGGACAAGATCGCGGGTACAAGCGGCTGAAATGAGTTTTCTCCGCAGGGTGGCTGGGCTCTCCCTTAGAGATAGTGTGTGAAGCACTGTCATCCGGGAGAGACTTGGAGTAGAACCGCTGCTCCTCCGCATTGAGAGAAGCCAGATGAGGTGGCTCGGGCATCTGGTTAGGATGCCTCCCGGACGCCTCCCTGTGGAGGTGTTCAGGGCATATCCAACCGGTAGGAGGCCTCGGGGAAGACCCAGGACACGCTGGAGAGACTATGTCTCCCAGCTGGCCTGGGAACACCTTGGCATCCGCCGGGAAGAGCTGGACGAAGTGGCCGGGGAGAGGAATGTCTGGGCTTTCCTGCTTAGGCTGCTGCCCCCGCGACCCAACCTCGGATAAGCGGAAGAAAATGGATAGAAGGATGGCTTATACGAAGCTCTACCATAAGCACTGTCCATTGAGAGAACAGTCTAACAAGCAAAAAAAAAAAAAATCAGCCATGAATGACTAAAGGTCTGCTAAATACCTGTAAAAAGAAAAATACATTACATAAGAAATGTATAATTCAACAGACAAAAGTTGCCGAAATAACATAAAACATATACAAGTTAACCAATATTTTGAGAATGTGCAAGAAAAAATATTATAAACAAATACTAGATAGGAATAAAAACAACATGAGAGCTACTTAGGGCATTCTGAACAGTATTATTAGGAAAGGCACTAAGAAAGCAGACAATCCTCAATACTACACAGTTGGGAATGTTAATAATGATTATATGAAGGACGTAGCTGAGAAGTTTAATAACTACTTTGTAAATATTGGACCAAATCTGGAAGAGGAGATCCCAAAATCCAGGTCAGTGGAGAAAGAGAAGGAGACTATAAACAGGAACCCTAACTCCATGTTTCTCACTGATGTGGGAAAAGAGGAAATCATTAACATTGTACATAAATGTAAAGCAAAAACATCAACTGATTGGAATGGAATTGGAATGGAAACAATAAAAATGGTTATCAATGAGATCTCAGAACCGCTAACGCACATCAGCAATCTATCATTCCAGACGGGCAAATTCCCAGACAAAATGAAGACAGATAAAGTAGTTCCAATCTTCAAAAATGGAGATAAACATAATTTCACAAACTACCTTCCAAAATCATGGAAAAGTTATTCAACCGTAGGTTGGACAAATTCCTCAATAAGAATGACATCCTGGCGGACAGCCAATACGGATACAGAGCTAATATTTCCACGTCTAAGGCACTGATTAAAATCACAGAGGAAATTACAAATGCTATAGACCATAGAAAGTGTGCAGCCTCAGTATTCATGGATTTAACGAAAGCTTACCACAAGGGTCAATACTGGGACCAAAATTATATAACCTAAACATTAACGACATCTGCAAAGTGAGAAAACACCTAAAGCTAGTACTATTTGCAGATGATACCACCGCTTTTTGCTCTGGAGAAAACACACAAGAGCTAACAGGAAAAGTTTCAGATGGAATGATTACTCTAAAAAATAGTTTGATAAAAACACATTATCTTTGAATCTAAGTACAACAAAAATTATGCTATTTGGTAATAGCAGAAGAGATACTTGTGAGAAAATACAAATTGACAAGGAGGAAATTGAAAGGGTGAATGAACATAAATTTTTGGGTGTCATAATTGATGCTAATATGAGTTGGAAACCTCACATCAAAAACATACAACAAAAAGTAGCAAGAAGTACTTCAATACTGAACAAAATTAAGTTTGTCCTGGATCAAAAATCACTCCAAACTCCCTATTGTTCTCTGGTGTTACCATATCTAACTTATTGTGTGGAGATATGGGGAAATAACTACAAAAGTACACTTCACTTGCTTGATGTACTGCAAAAAAGATCAATGAGGATAATCCATAACACGGCATGTAGAGAACATACAAATCCACTGTTTCAAAAATCACCATTATTAAAATTTCCTGATTTGGTAAACCTTCAAGCTGCTAAAATGATGCATAAAGCAAACAACAACCAGTTACCAAAGAATGTCATACAATTTTCCCAACAAGAGAGGAGAAATATGATCTTAGGAATAAACTAAACTTAAAACACAAATATGCAAGAACACTAAAAACTTTTAGTACTTTGGTATGCGGAATCAAACAATGGAATGGATTAAGTAAAGAAGTAAAACAATGGTCTACAAAGGGTGACTTCATGAAATATTACAAACAGTTGATGTTTACAAAATACAAGGAAGAAGACACGTGAAATATTGTGTACATCCAAGGCCATATTACTTCATTCCTTGGAGAGTCTGTTGACTGTCAATGCTATGTTTGTTACCATCACCTTATACTTGTACTAGGAACTTTTCATTCCTAGCGAGAACATTGTCTGTACTACAACAATGTTTTGTTACAATTGTTATACACCTCTCATCACCATTATTATTTATTATGAATATCATTCATCAGGACGGCAATATAATTTACTAACCATGACAAGGACTACTACCTAACACACTGTCACATGACCTTACTTATGCATTCAAACTTAGTAACTGCAGGAAGTGTACAAATGTACTGAAATATGGGGGAAACTTAGAGGGTAGGATTTAATGAGCTTTGCTTCTTCCTACTCTTTTTGGACTTGTGGAACTGTCAAGTGTATTAAGTGATGTATTCCAATGTCATTTACATGCATGTTCAAATAAAATTAAACCATTACCATTTAGGTCACAGGCCAAATATGCGGTGAATGTAAAAAAGAGGAGGATGAGATGGCAGCGGTTATATTGCCATAAGTGCCGGTGCATAAGCCGCTACTTTTTTCTCAAACTGTTGACACATGTGCATCCGCCATTATGACCCAACGGCAGACCGTGGCATCCCTGGTCACATTGTACTGGGATTCTCGTGAAGTCCCGAGCAATAACTCCAGCAGCCCACAAATAGTGTGTGAAATCCAGCATTTCATGCATGTTAGGTTAGTTGGAGACTCTAACATGTCCATAGGTATGAATGTGAGTGTGAATTGTTGTTTGTTTATACGTGACCTGCAATGGACTGGCGACCAGTCCAGGGTGTACCCCGCCTCCCGCCAAAAGTCAGCTGGGATAGGCTCCAGCATACCCATGACCCTAGTGAGGATAAGCGGCATAGGAGATGGATGGATGGATAACTCAATAACAGGATTGACCTTGGACCAGTTTGCCAATCAATCGCAGGGCATTCTTAAATACAAAATTCTAATTAAAAATGATTTGTAGTAAAGTGTAGTATTAATAGTTCGAGCTTCAGGCTTTACTTGAGCAATATACTTGAAACAATATCAGAAACACTGACCTACTTTAATCATAGTATTTGTAATGCTTTTGTTGATGTAATTTATACACTGATATACCTTGGCATTCGTGTGTCCCAACTAACTGTGTAGGTTTTTTGTTTTGTTTTGTTTTTTTAGATGTGAGCCATCTCTCAAGTGATTTTTTGCTTTGAACTGCAGGCTAAAATTTGGGTGTGAGCTGTTAGTCAACGGCAGGCATAGCTGTTTGGGGGCTTATGTCAATATGATCATGGTTATATTGAGTACGAGGCTGGACATGTCACCTAGAACCTGTTTGCCTTGGAAGACACTACCAAGGTCATGTAGCCCCAAAAGAATAGCTCCTAGGATCACTCAAAACCCTCCACCACGATATGGTGATGATTCATGGAGGGTATATATACACACACATATACATACATATATACATATACATACATATACATATATACATATACACACACACATATATACATACATATATACACACACATATATACATACATACATACACACACATATATACACACACATAAATACACACACATATACATACATATACACATATACACATATACACATACGTATATACGTACGTACGTATATACACACATATATATGTACGTACGTATATACACACATATATACACACACACATACATATATATATATACACACACACACACATATATATACACAAACACACACACGCATATATATATATTTTAGCACAGTATTTCTATTTGTGATTAATTATGAGTTAACTATGGACAGCATGTGATTAATTGCGATTAAATATTTATGTTGATTGACAGCCCTACTTTATATTTATTTTTAAATCCATTATCTTATTTTTGTAGCTTTTCTTTGGTTTCTTAAAGTAGTGTATGGGAACATAGGATTTTTCTATCCAATCAGATGTCAGCTTCTATGTGTTGCCATATCAATGTAATCGGTCAAGGGCAGGGGTCGGCAACCTTTACCATCACGAGACATTATGTCTTCCAGTAAAAAAAATTTTCAGGAGCCGCAAAACATTGCAGAACTTATAAACTTTTCAAAATTGTAATTGTTTGTAATGTTACCTGTTAGAACCACAACATTCAACATACAAAAGTGCGGCTACACGTGTAGGCATACTCTGAGCTAATTTAAACACCGAACTGATTCATTCATTCATTCATTTTCTGTACCGCTTATCCTCATTAGGGTCACGGGGATGCTGGAGCCTATCCCAGCTGGCTTTGGGCGAGAGGCGGGGTACACCCTGGACTGGTCGCCAGTCAATCGCAGGGCCCGAACTGATTTGTGTAAAATAAAAATAAAAAATTGGCCAGCTTTATGATAAAAAGTAAATCAGAGTTCATATCTCTGCGTATCAGTTGTTGCTCAATACCAGTTATTTCTGCACTGAATTCATCATTCTATTAAAGAGAGACATTCTTTTATTTTCTGAATAATTTCCTATTTATTTTTTTTAATTAGGAGAATTGTCAAGTCAAACTACAGTAATGTAGTCTGCCAAGCTAAAATGTATTAATCCTTCAGACGGGAAATAGGGCAAAAGCAGTGATAAGATGTGAATTGGTTATTTTTCAAATTTATTAGAACACAGAGAGCATAATGTCATTAAGACAAAATGGAGGTAAAGAAGTTGATTTATTATTTATCCACGATTAAGCAAATAACAGGTTTTCATTATTGTAGTTAAAAAAAATTTTTTTTAGTAAAAAAAATATTCTACATAAAATCAGATGGCAACCAGAAACAGGAAGGAACAATTAGTCACCAGCGCATCGGGGCGTCAACAATAGACGTGCGGCTTCCCTTTTTAAGCAGGTATGGCTGCAGGCAGGTGCGGTGTTTTGATGCAGTGGTTTAAAGCGATCAACATAAACTTCATGCAATCAGGGCTACAAGTCTGAAGAGGCAGCTGGTTTTCACCTGTGCTGTGGCGTTCTGTGCTATTCTGGTACTATTAGCATGATGTGCTACAGTATGTCGCAAAGCGACTCCTCACTTAAACAAAGTGAAAGAAAGTGAAGCATCGAGTGGATCCAGTTTGTTCAGTGTAGCAACGCAGACTCTCTTTCAAGTTCGAGGGACGCTTGAAGTCAGGAAGAGCTTGACAAGAATAGATGCTCTAACATTTTTACGAACAATTATTTATTTATTAGGGCCTGCGGAGTCAGGAGTGCAGGCCCATGTCACTATTAGCATTTGGGCTGTTTTTTAACCAGTCAGATTTCATATTCACCAGCTAGCAGGCATAGAGTGATGGCAGCATCTTTCTGTCTCCTGGTTAGAGCATATCATCACATGAACAGCAGCACTTCATTGATCCTGTTCTGACACGAAGAAAGGAGACGCAGAGAGGACTAAACACCAGATACGTACAAATGAATTGATACAAAAATCAGCTCTACACCAAAATTGGTAGAGCATACAAAAAAAGAATCCAAATTACAACAAAAATAGCCAGATGAAACCACACAAAACCAAGAACAAAAAGCACTGCTGATGCAGTTTTTTTGGAGGAAAGCTAAATCTGCTGCAAGTAACAAAAGAAGCTGCTGGAATACACCAAGCAGAAACAAGTACTCACAGAATGCTAAGTAGCAAATGATCAGAAAGTACAACACGCGAGGGAAGTTGAGCAGAAAGCGAGGGAAGTCCAAAAGGACGCAATCTCACAGCACGGCGTAAGAGGTCCTGATGAGTACTTGCACACAGGTGTACGGAGGGGGCTCCGCCCCAGCAGAGTGCACTGCCTCAGATAACAGACAGGTGGCAGGAGAACAGCAACAGCAGCACATGACATTAATTAGATTTTTTGCTTTAGTAAAAATGTTATTCATCCCCACTTCTGTAATTCCATGCATTTTAATATTGCGTATTGTGCATATTGTTAATGCTTTGTATAATTGTGACGTTACTGTGGTGCTATTAAGGTGGATTGCGTCACTTAGGTCTCACAGAAGGAACCAACGTCTATCAAGGTTGCAACCATTTCTCAAGTGGTCTTGTTCAGCTTGTTTGGTGCCTATCGGGGTTGCGATGGTTGCATTCACACTTGATCAAAACAAAAGGCTTTAGGAGAGCAAACACCCACAACTCTTCTTCACTCCAGGCCACAAAAGGACACAAATTCATCTTTGTTCTTTATTTAAACCACTGCAGAGAAAAGACAACTAACAGGAAAACAATGCTGACTGCTTGTAATTGTGTTTTTAATTGTTTAATTGTGCTTACAATACGTACACGTCCAATTATTGCCAAAGACGGTAAGGAAAACATGCCTTTGCTTCACAGGGTTCCACTTTACAGCTTAAGAGAAAGCTTAAGCTTTAAGAGAAACAAAGAAATTGCACTTTGTTTGCTATTTTTAACTACTTTTGGCTGACAATCTACTGCACTGACATGGCAGAAAAGTCTACGTGCTGCTGAGTACAGCATCCGTGTTTTTCACGTGAGAATCTGTGTGGCCTGGCTTGACACGACCCGGAAAGACTGAGCCAGTGAAACACTGCACTGTTGTCAATGTGAAGGCATGTGAATGCACAATTGCATTTTTGTATCAACAGCAAAAAAAAATCGTTTTATGCAGGTGCAGCTCAAACTTTCACAATATCTTTTGTTTGTTAAAACAGAACTTCCAAGAGTGGGTAGGGTTTCAAAAAGAACTGGGCAATACTGAAGGATGTGTGTTCTGTGTGTGTGTGGGTGTGTGAACACATCTCATTAAAAGTGCCCAAATTGTTTGAGGTTTGCCAAATTGTATAAGTCTACTAAACTACTAGACTTTCTCCAGAAGTGTTTACATGGTGAAAAATGAAAAGCTGCATGGGCTATTTGATATTTTGCAAAGTAGATATGCTAAGAAATTGTACTGTTTATATTGTGAAAAAGCTAAATGATACTATCAATTTAGCTCTTTCTCCTTTTTTACCAATTTGGTGCCTTTTTAAATTTTCCAACTATTTCAACTTCCTTCCTAAATCTTCCCTTCAGGGGTCGCCACAGCGAATCAATTGCCTCCATCTAACTTTGTCTTCTGTATCCTCTTCTCTTGCGCCAACTACCTTCATGTCCTCTTTTACTACATCCATAAACCTCCTCTTTGGTCTTCCTCTAGGCCTCTTGCCTGGCAATTCAAAACTCAGCATCCTTCTACCAATATATTCACTATCTCTCCTCTGGACATGTCCGAACCATCTCAGTCTGGCCTCTCTGACTTTATCTCCAAAACCTCTAACATGTGCAAGAAGAGCTCAGAGCTGATCCCTGATGGAGTCCCACCTTCACTTTCCTCTGTCACACCTGCAGCACACCTCACTACCGTCTTACAGTCCTCGTACATGTCCTGCACCGCTCTAACACTCCAGACTTCCTCATACAATACCACAGTTCCTCTGTGGGCACCCTGTCATAAGCTTTCTCCAGATCTACAAAAACACAATGCAGCTCCCTCTGACCTTCCCTGTACTTCTCCATCAACAAATACTGCATCTGTTGTACTCTTTTTTTTGGCATAAAACCGTAGTCACGTTTGCCCTTAGTATAGCTTCGACTACTCCTTCCCATAACTTCGTTGTATGGCTCATCAGCTTTATTCCTCTGTAGATTCCACAACTCTGCACATCTCCCTTGTTCTTGAAAATGGGCACCAGGACCTCCTTCCTAAATAATCTTTGGAAATGTAAAAAATAAATGGTTCCTAATACATGGATTACAAGTTTATTCTTGTAAAAATGGTGCCGTTTTTTGTGCAATAATATAAGTTTTTCTCTTAATATTTATTCCCGTTAAATTATAGATGTTTTTCCATTTCTGCTGATTTTTTTTTTACTTTTCCAGCTATTTAATGAAAAAAAAAACCCCAAACAATTAGCTCCTAACACTTTCAATGACCCCTGAACGCCTCACACCGCAAGGAGAAGGAGGAGCAGAATAGAGACAGCACACTATGTTGTTCATGACTTTCAATGCATGATATGAACAAATAAGTAAGTTTGATGATAATTGTGAGCATTAAGCGTGTATCATCTTGAATATTTCCTTTATATTTGTGTTCCAATCCCCAATTCCCCCGAAAGTGATGCTTTATTGTTGGCTGGATGTATTTTTGTAGTTTGGATACTGCTTTATAATGATTGTTACACTTTCCCCCCCAGTTTGGTATTAAATTTACATACCTGACTTAAACCATAGTCGGAGTGGACAAAAGAAGTTATGCTCAAATTCAACCCATTCAAATGCCAAATCTGACTGGAATAAGAGTGCTCGTGTCAAAATAGAATTATGCAAAATACACATTTTTGAACTGGAATTAATATAACATTAATTAACCAATTAACTATCTTCAATATTTCTAAAAGTGTGTAGGACAACTACTTATCTATTTATGAGGTCTCGTGTGAAACATTATGAAAATGTGACCATGCAAAATACAAACTTTTGACCTGAAATAACTATACAATTACTGAATCGATTAATTAGGTTCATTATTTCAAGCAAATTAATATATAAAGTGGTTTATTTTTTAAATGAGTAGGGGGTACATGTTTACATGGTTGTTGTACTACAGTAGGACATGGAAAAGAATAAAGTGTTAAGAGAAGAGAACATGGCTCAGAACACCAAGTTCTCTTTTCAAATCGGCCAGGCTGCATTGCTAATAAGAAAGACAGCGACATCAACAAGTATCCATTGTGCTTACTCGCTGATCACAAGTCAGCCATACAGTTGGTGTGGACTTGTTGATCCGCTATTATCAGAACAAGATGGGCATTCCATTCCAAAAGTGTAGTTGTTCTAGTTTATTTTACACTTTCTTACACAATAGATGGCTCATTCACGCATACGCTCACTCTCTGCTCCATCTGCCTTTCTTTTCCTCTGTGCTGCTCTTTCACAACACCAACTCTCTTTTTTTCGTGAAGTACAGAGAAATTACCCTACCGACACCTTAAGTCGCTGCACTGCTTCCAGTTGCAGACACCATTATTTCCTTTGCACAAATAGTACTCATGGTAGCTGAAACGTAGCGTGCTGTGTTGGAGGGGTTTGAGAATTTGGTGAAACATGCAAAGAGCAGGAGTAATTCATGGTTGAAATCCAGTTGTGTTGCTTGGCAGCCACAACACTTATATGGCACGAAGTAGGCTACACACAATTTGGTCTCTATGCTCCTTCAAAGTGCACGTCACGCAGCATGAGGCATGTAAAAACTTTACCAGCTGATAATAATGTGACATGTTTTCAGTTCACTTAAATGTGTGAAAAGTAGGGTTTTGTACGATTAAATGTCTATTTGACACAACACGTGGGAAACAGAAAGCGGTGAAAGGGGAGCATTAGGTTGCCATGGCAGGATGGACATCCAGTGGTGTGCGGTGATGCACGGACTCCTTTCCAGTTTTATTTAAATGTTAATACTGGTGGCTCTCATTAAGGGGATAGCAACAAAAAAGAGAGTCATTGACTTTTGTTAAACAATGTCTTCAGAATGTTTTGAAGTCCTTAATAATGCCATTTATGTATTTTATAAATTGTAATTCTCTTCTTTCCTTGTCTGTATAGTGATGGTGCTGACGGGGGGATTGGGCTGGCGAATGCTTCAAGGACACTGTGTTGGAATTTGTCAGGGTCCAGCAATCCCCAGTAAAGTCCTGGTCATACGTTGGTTGTTGTGGTGCCTCAGGCACCTTCTGAGGGTGTGGCCCCGGTAGGGGCCGTCCTCTCTCTCTCGGAGCGCCGCGTCCGGATGGGCAGTTGGTTACACTGGGTCGACAGATGCCATGGGGCTCCACAAGTGTAACATATCACTCCTACTCCTATACGGCAGTTCCTCGACAGGTGACCTTGTTGTCCACATGTGAAACAAGCACCCAGAGTACACCCTGGTCACGGCATTAGTTTGTAAATAACAGTATTTAGGGTAGCACCAGAGGGCGGCTCCTCGATTTGACTTCCATTGGACTTATTTCATCCTGTAGTCAACGCATCCTCTAGTTTTGCTTTCTGTCTTAAACTTCTCTCTTCCTCCTGTTTTGTGTCCCACTTTTCCATACTTGCTATGTCATTCTCCTGCTTCTCCTGTCCAACATACCTCTGTCCTGTGTGAAACTTTAGCAATGCCATAAATTCATCTCTGTTCCATCCACGTCCACCATCAACAAAAGCCCAATCTGGCCAAACTCTTGACATTCACGTTCAAATTCACTTTCCATGGTAAACTACAACAGGAAAAATACAAATGGAGAGAATTTTAGAAAAGCGAGTACCTCAGTGGTAGATGTTATAGTGAGGAAAAGGAAGCTTCTGCAGTACAAGTACTGCGCCTTCTCCCCCTCTTAATTCACTTCAAATTCTTAACACGTTGCTCTCGGATTTACACTGATGGTAATCAACCAGTTGACCTGAGAGGTCAACACAGAATTTACATACAAGTAGTAATATATACAATTTGTACACGTGTGTCGGAAACTAACAACTTATCTTACTGGACGCTCACACCAGAAGACTGGACAATCACGCCAGGCTGAAGCACTTCCTTGATTTTACATCAAAGGTATCCCACTGCCAGATAGGATGATCACACCTAACCTGAAGCACTTTCTTAGTATTACCAAGGATATCCGCTATTGCCTGACTGGACGATCTCACCAGTCTGATGCACTTCCTTATTTATTTTAGTTTATTTTTTATTCTTTTCCCTTACACAATCACAGTAAGGGACTTTGACACGGGCGCCATACATACTCCATATATTACAAACAGTTAAGATTTATCTTTCCCACAGAGACAGACTTTCGACTAAGCCAATTTTGATGTAACAGGCTCTCCTTACCTTTTTTGTTGGCGCTGCGGTCTCTGTGGTTCGGACAAAATCTGACGGTTGACCTTTGGAGCCACACCTCACTAGTCTACTGGACCTTCACCATCTCAGTCTGGTTCACCATCTGTTGTGTTTTGCTCTTCTGAAAACACGCGTGTCCGTTTTCACTGGTGTAAGGAAACACTGTTGCCAAATACTGAGTCTCAGGGCGAACACACACTTCAGCAGAGCTTTGGTGAAATGTTGTGTTTATTTTCCAGCTCTCTCTTTTATACGCATCAGAAAGACCTTCAAAAAGTTTCACACGAGAACATGAGCCACCTATGGAGCTGTCCTTCACCTTGACAGTCAGAAAATTCCAGCCGTACCCAATGAGTCAAAACAGAGCCAGTCTGCATTCACGTGTTTCTCAAGCGGCGTAGCAAATAATCAGCACATAGCAAATCAACAATCATCACACAATCTTTGAATTGTTTCACAGAGAGGATTCTATTTTCTATTTTGTCTGCTGCCGTGCTCATTGTGACTGATGCAATGACTTTCTGTGGTTTTGTCCCAGGAAGGACAGACATCTGTTGAGCGGGGTCTATGGGAGAGAAAACCAGATTTTCCTAACAGCAAAGCATATCAGCAATGAACATTTCAAATAAGAAGTATATTGGCATATGAAGTATATGTATAGGTAACTGCAGTAGTAAAATAAGAGTTAACTGGGTGTGGTTACCAAGGTGGTCAAAAGGCTCTTCTGTGGCAAGGCCCTGGGGGTGGATGAAATCCGCCTAGAGTTCCTTAAGACCCTGGATGCTGTGGACGTGTCTCGGTAGACACAACTCTGCAACATTGCGTGGACATTAGGGGCAGTGCCCCTGGATTGGCAGACCGTGATGGTGGTTGAGCCTGTTTTGGTGAACATTGGCCTCCACCAAGGCTGCCCTCTGTCACCGATTCTGTTCAGTACTTTTATGGACAGAATTTCTAGGCGCAGCCAGGGTCTCGAGAGGTTCCAGTTTGGTGGCCACAGGATTAGGTCTCTGCTTTTTGCAGATGACGTGGTCCTTTTGGCTTCATTGAGCTGTGACCTTTAACTCCCACTGGATCGGTTTGCTGCTGAGTGTGAGGAGGCTCGGATGAAAATCAGCACCACCAAGTTCAAGTGTATGGTTCTCTCCCGGAAAAGGCTGGAGTGCCATCTCCCCAACGGGGATGAGATGCTGCTCCAAGTGGAGGAGTTAAAGTACCTTGGGGTCTTCTTCACGAGGGAAGGATGTAACAGGTGGATTGATGCGGCGTCTGCAATAATGCTTACATTGCATGCTGCGGTCCGTTGTGGTGAAAAGAGAGCTTCCAAAGGCAAAGCTCTCAGTTTACTTGTCGATCTACGTTCCTACCCTCACCTATGGTCCTGAGCTTTGGGTGGTGACCGAAAGATCGTAGGTACAGGCAGCCAAAATTAGTTTCTTCCGAAGGGTGGCTGGGCTCTCTCTTAGAGATAGGGCACTGTCTCTCCCACTGTCAGTTGGGAGAGACTCGGAGTAGAACCGCTGATCCTCCACATTGAGAGGAGCCAGATGATGTGGCTTGGGCATCTTGTTAGGATGCCCCCCAGATGCCTCCCTGGTGAGGTGTTCATGGCACGTCCAACCGGTAGGAGACATTGGGGAAGACCCAGGACACGTTGGAGAGACTATGTCTCTCAGCTGGCCTGAGATAGCCTTGGGATCTACCGGGAAGATCTGGACCAAGTGGCCGTCAAGTCTGGGCTTCCCTGCTTAGGCTGCTCGGATAAGCGGAAGAAAATGGATGGACATGACAAGTAATCAGTATCGGTAAACTCTTCATTTTACACCAAAAATGTATTTGGTGCAGATGTCATTTGCATAGAATTGCAATTACATACCACTGCTTTTGTATTTTTCTTCAAATTTCCAGGTACATACAATTTCACAGTCACGATGCATGCTTAAATGGCAGTTAATTGGTACAGGTATATTTTTAACGTTTAAATTTTTGATTTGAAAAATGAATGCGATTTGATATCTTTAATGTCCGATGTTAGTTTGTTCCAAAATTTGATCCCTTTTATTGAAATGTTATGTGATTTTAGTGTTGTTCTAAAGTGTATTTGATGAAATTGGTTTGCTTGCCTTGCTAAATAATTACGTTGTTTTATGTTAAAGTATTGCATAATGTTCCGTGGCATTTGATCACTAAAAAATTGTGTGCATTGCCAAATATGTTTTAAATTCAACGATATTTCAAAAGGAAAAGTCTCAGGTTATTGAATAAAGGGGTTGTCTGATCACATTTACCTGTGTACACGAGTATTCCAATTGTTTTTTAAAGTTGTAATTATTTTACCTAAATTAGTCTAATATGTGTTGACCTAATGTCTGAACAATAATGTAGATACTGCAGGAATAATCGTCTGTGCAGACTACTTTTTCTATCTTAGTGTCACAAATGTATTGAAATGGGAAAGTATGTTGTTATGATGTTTTGATTCCCCTCTTGCGTACCAGAGGGTGGGAAGGAAAGATCATGCAGCTTGTTTGTAACCTTGCTTTGCAATTCACAATCAGCTTACGCAGGCAACTATTTTAAACAAACTCAGTGTGCGGACTGGCCACCCCCGTCTTACGCTCTCCTCGGACAGACCTGTATAAAGGAGGGGGGAGCCCACTTCCTGTTAGAGTCTGCTGCGGGTCGTGTGCAGACGCCCAGCCGGTTGGTGCACTCTTTATCCTGGGTTGTAGGACCGGCGCGTCACGGTAAGAGCTGAGATATTGATTCTGTTTTGTGCATACCCAACCTTTACTTGTTTGTAACTCGGTGTAAGGGGTAGAATAAAGACGCTGTATTTTACACTTACTCGTGTGTCTGAGTCTTTCTCAGTAAAGCCGATCACCCACGATCCTGAACTAACAAATAAAAGTGTTTCAACACATGTTTATATCCTGTCTTTAAATTAAATTGGTAATTTGCTGATTATTAAATATCATATAATTGGCTTTAGCTGTGTTAAGTAAAAGCTTAAATAAGCAAAAGCTTAAGTAACTCCTGTCCCAATCATTAGCTGTTTCTCTCCAGCGCTCCATTCTTTTAGTAAAACATTGTGATTTACGGTGCCAAATGCCTTTTTAAGACCAATAAATAGTCCCGCTGTTAGCAATCGCAGCAACAGTTAGTTCCCGACTTGCCGCCACGACTGGCACCAACCACCTTGCAGTAGCAGCTTCGATCAGCTGCCTTAGCAGCTTGAAGGTGTAGGGCAATGACCCTCTCAGTCACCAAGGATGACTCAAAGACAGAGGCACAGAGCCGGGGGGCTTTTAAAAAGCCCACACCAGCTCGCCGCCTCTCCCCTGCGGCAACTCCAAAAGAGAACAAGGTCCAGCCCCTTTTCGAGGAATTTGGTTCCAGAACACGAACTGTGGGTCGTGGTCAGTGACCTTTTCTTGCGAGTGTAGAAGGAAAGTCGTGAAACTTGTTTACATCTTGTGAAAGGCGTAAGCATCCACTCCAACACATTCAGCTATTTTTGGAAGATATATGGCTTGTGCATTTGGCTGTAAACCAATTTTGTTTTTTTGCAGCGTCCCCCTTTTGGAGAAAAAATGATTTTCAGACCCCCCACCACCTCTCCAACCGCCGAATGGCGGTGTATTGCCAGCTGCCATCCAAATGAGGACCAGAAGTGCGTGAACAGCTTCTAGGTCACGTGCTTGAATCGCAGCAGTTGCAGACGCACTTGTCTTTACTACAAGCATCATTCTGAAGATGTTGTTCTGAGGTACATTTTGCACAGTTAATATGATGGACAAATGAAAAATCAGTGAGGTCAACAATGAGTTTTCCTGTTCCACTCCAAAGTTTCCCAGCTCAAGTACAAAGACACAAAAGCAGCGTGCTTCAAGACTTGCAAACATGGAAGGAAACAAAAACAAAGCACGTTTGAATAAGGACGAGCTATTCACCACTCCTGGAAAGTGGATGCTGCGTAGACAACCGGAACTTTCCTCTTCCTATAACAAGCGTTTCAACCTGAGAAGTTCATTCTTCTTTCTCACAAAAGCTAACGACTACTCCACAAAGATTTTGCTTTGATGGAACAATAAAACACGCATTTTAATCCACAACACAAGAAAAGATGGAAGACTACTTGGCAAAACCTTTTTACCATTGAATTGAACCACAATAGTTAAGAATAAAGTGCATGTGCAACAAACATAGAATAATTATTAACTTTTCAATGTATTTATGATGCGTTGGAAATACATACTGCGGGCTTTCTTCATTAGTACATGTATGCAGCACAGTTGGCCTACCTATTATTACAAACTTAGGGTGACTAAGAAACTTAAACCCGCTGTTTTTGGAGGATAAATATTTTTTTTGACCAAAAAGCTGCAAAGTTGTGTGGCAATGAATGCTGAATTGTAAATGGGCGCAGATACACTGTATTTTTGCATTTTTATGTTTTGATTGACTGGCGATCAGTCCCGCTCAACGTCAGCTGGTTAGGCTTTAGCATACCCGCGACCCTAATGAGGATATGCGGCATAGAAAATGGATAGATGGATAGTATTAACCTAGTAATTTCACAATTATTATTATAAATTATCTACTTATTTGAAGAAGAAAGAATTGATGAAACTATAATTTACCATCTTCCTCTTTTATCACATTAAGAGAACAGAATTAGGAGATGTAATTAAACTAGGCCATTCCTACTGTGCCAGCAAGCATTATTAATATTTTGCTTTTAATGTTTTTTTGTTTAAAAATAGGCCATATTCACAAACCTGCAATGATTTTTTTAAGTGATGTATTTGAAAACCCTGCCATAGAGTAAAACATTAATGGAAAATACAAAATGGTAAACAAAAAACACAACGACATAAAGTCGAGCAATAACATACAAGACAAAGTACAAACCAAAGATTAAGCGCACAAACAAAAATAAATTACCAAAGCACAAAAAACCTAGATGAGCAGCAAGAACCAATGAATCGAGAGGCATGTGTGGCTCCACCCAGGAACTACCATTCATGGCTCTGTACAGACACAAAGCCTAGAGCAGCAACACAGCGCAAAATCAGGATCATAAGAGAATAATGAAAGAGGTAAATGCACAATTAAGGTTACTTTTCTATTCATTGAAGATGTACGTGATTGTTCCACACGCACACCACCTCAGTGTGTTGCTATGAGTTATTTTTTGAATTCAAGTGTTTCCCTGCCTTTCTTTTGATCGGCAAAAACGCCAAAACGGAGCCAGCATTGACATTTATAGAGATAACACGTTACATATACAAATAATACAAAATAATACGTTCATACAAATGCAGTTAGACCAGGGGTGTCAAAAGCGTGACCCAGGGACCATTTTTTTTGTTAACCCGTGGTACTTTCTACACTTTCTAAAAATATAGTTTAGCAAAAGAACCTAAATTAAACCCCCAGCAAAAATAGAAAAGCAGCAGTATTTTGACAAGAAAAAGACAAACAAAAGTTGTAATCGGAAAGAAAATAAAAGAGAAAAAGTTATGCTGTAAATTTGGGACGAAAAATTACAATATTTTAGTAGCATAAAATTTAAAAGTTAACGATCAAAAAACAACAAATAAAAAAAAAAGATTTAGCTAATTAGGTTGCAAAAAAGTTTTAACGTTACGAGAATAAAGTCATTATTAGGTTACATTTACAAAAACAAAGTATAAAATCAAGTACAGAATAAACACTGTAATTTTACGAGAATAAAGTCAAAACAATACGTTGTTAGGTTTTAGTGGAGCGTGTATTTGTGCACAAATACCAGTTGGAAGGCACAGATGCACTACAGGAGTCCATCAAGTATTTGAGTGTATGACAGAGGCACACAATCTCCTTCCGTGTGGTCTAATTGTCACTTGTTTTGCTTTTTGTTTTGTGTTTTGCACTTCTAGGCTGCAAATATACATGGGAAAAGCGTGTACTAAATTCCTGGAGCTGATTGGTACAAATGTTATCACTTCCTCTGACTCTGGTATTTGGTACATCCCCTTCTGTGTCAAAAGTCTCGGCCACCGTATAATATAATGTGAAAAAGTCACAATTTTGACAAAAAATAGTTTGGGAGAAAAATTAAAATGATAATATGGGAATAAAGTGATAATACTATGAAAAGAAAATGCACTGAGATTATCTCAGAAGAAAGATAAGAAAACAAAGAAAATTTATATTTTTTAAAAACATAGAACTTATCTCACTAGGCTGAGATGCAATTTTTTCATGAAATATATTTAACTTCTTAGCATATTTACGTGTGTTGCTTAGCAAAATATCTAAGTGGCAAAGTTGCATGAGTATGAGTAACAATTAATGTGAACTGATTTCCGTCTTGTAAGGTTTCCTTTTTTAAGTGAATAAGTTAAGGGAGATAATTACCTATGCGCAGGTTTAAATGACTCGTTTACGACGCTTTACGATGAGTTAATACCATATTATATGGTATTATTAGGATCACCATAAGGAGGACGCGCCAACTGCCATGCCAATGTTGGCCACTATAATGGCGTTCATTTCCCAGAAGCCAATCGAATGCAAGTTAGGATGAGGCTTGTTTACTACTGTCCAATAGACTTCTTGTAGGGCGGGTTTCACTGGAAACAAAGTGTTAATGAGAAAAATACTGTCATCAGAGTGTAAAGGAACATCACGAGCATGTCACAGTGACACACACACATGACCCGTCATGAACCTTCATTTCATTAAGGCTTCCAGGAAGGAACCTTCCACAGGGAAATCAATCATCAAATCTCTTATCTGCTTTTACAAAAGTGGGGAGGTGACGGCATACTGGGAGGCAGACCCAAAATAAAACATAAACATGTCAGTGTTTACACCTTTACACGCAAAGACATTTGAAAGCTATTTCTGTCCACACGATGCATTCACAGGCTGCCACGTGCGTGCCAAAGTAATGGCGAACAAAAGCAAAACTGTCAAACACACAGATCGTGACAATTTCTTTCTTTTGCTGTGCGATGGGAGTCCGTGCAAAGCAAATACGTTCAAAACAAATGAGCAAAAGAGGATGAAGTAAAAAGAAATAAACTGTATAATATTTAAAAAAATGAAATAATACAAACTGCAAATGAAAGTGAAAGCGTATCTTCGCGTCTTGTGCAGTTCTTCAACAACGTTAGGGGGCGCTAGAATAGCTTTGTGTGGAGCAGAAGATGAAGCTACATGCTATGAGCTGTGAGGCCGTTCACGCACAAGCTATGTGCAGCTCTTTCCTGTTGTCGCTCATGTCGTGTCCCCACACAGCCGCTCAAGCTCTTGTGTAAATTTATTCTGACCCCAGCACATCAGCAGCAGTGCAATTCCAACACCTTAGATAGATTTCCAACACTTTATTGCCACTAGAGACCACAAGATGCATTTATGAACATTCAGAAAATCCAAATCATCTTTATTACCAATAAGCGATTAAACTTAACACTCACCAATGTAACTGTTACCACGGAAATACAACTTTATGCATTTAAGTATGCTCGGAAATACATTTACGCCCAAAACATGTGAATTCAACTTAAATGACCTGGTGTCTTTGAACGCAATTCTCATGGTTAGTAATAGTACGGGCATATTGTGGCGCACGAGTGACTCCAGGAGTACCGGGTAGCTCTTTTTTTTTTTTTACAATCAACCCATTGGAAATTGCAGAAGGTCAATGTAGGCAATATAACAGACTAATCCTCAAAGGACACTAAAATCATCACACAGCAACTTAACACTCAAAAGGTAGCTAAGAACTATACACTACAAGTATCAAATGAGTTTAAAATAAAAATACATATAATATATATAATAATAATAATACATTTTTTTTGCCCTAACGTATTTTGTCCCAGCAAAGCATTTCATTGGTTACGGCTACTAAAGCGCTGCCAATGTTGCACCAGACAAGCCCGGAGCCCAGCAAGAGGCTCACATCACTGGCGTAGAGAGGGAAAAAAACCATGTCCCAAAAGAAGGTGACAAAGAAAACAAGAACATTTAACATATAGGCTTGTAACTTGTGGCCCAGTACCAACTCGCAAAAAATTCTGGAGTCAAGTGTGGTTTCAAGCCATCTTGCCTTCACAACTGTTAATGGGATTTCTGGTGAAAAGTAAAAATAGCACAGAGTAAATGTATTCTTGTGGTTTCTGTAAGTATAGAGAGTTAAAAGTCCCATAATGCACCAAGATATTTAACAAATGTGACAGGTCGGTGTGGACAATATTGTGCACCGCTTCTAATATCCATTGACTGCGCATATGTGCCATCAAACACCTGCAAAAATGATTTTTGAAATTTCACCTGCACACATTGAGGCTGTGGAAGGACTTTGGGTCGACATGGTCGTCCTCGCATGTGTGTGTGTGTGTGTGTGTGTGTGTGCAGTCCACAGCACCAATGATCCTGGGGAATCCTACATACTCTGCAAAGTAATACTAATAATGTACAGGAATATGTAGTATGCTTTTGTAATATGCGTTGTGCTCACATGATTCGGGAAGACTACTAGGACACATTCAGCTTTTCAGTTAGGCAAGAACCGCTTCGCGAATGGCGCACACGCAGTGTTCTTGTTACCATTTTCTGCATCAGCAAGTGAATGTGGCAAAGAAAGGGCTACGGTTTGCTTCTTCGAGTGGCATTCCTGACACTTGGCTCACCAAGTAAGCAAATGAAAATCCACACCACTCAATAGAATTTCATCCGGGCATGCCAACGGATCAGTCTCGAATAAACCGCTCTTGTCATGGTGCTGCCCGAATTATTCCTCCTCCCAATTAATGGCGATGCCATTTCCGAATTAGTTGCAGTTAAACAGCGGCGCTTTTATAGCTGATTTTAGGGTGAAAGTTATCATGGCGATATAGCTCCTTTAAAAGATCCACCTTGTTCTATAGGCAAGCACAACTTTGGACTCAGCAGACCTTGCTAAACCAATAAACTCACTTTGCAGTATACCTCCCAAGTCTTTTATTGTGAATCTAGGCAATCCAAAATACAATGTGCCATATATTTCTTTGCTAAAACCAATACACACATGATACACATGTACTGTACATCTAGGGCAACAATTCTACATCACATCAGCGTGCTGCAGAAGTTTCCAATGAGCTGAGTTGGTCTCCTGGTATGGGAGGAACATAAACACAATAATTAGAAATGTGCTCACGTTGCTAATTAAATCATAGCTGATTTGTTAGTCGCCTGGATGTTTCCTACTAGTGTGTTCATCACTTTGTATTGGCGTTTCTCCAAAATGCTTTCACAATTGTTTACTTTTGCACTGAACAAAAGCCATCACGAGCCGAAGTCAGGTCAAGAATCTTGAATGCCGATTCACACAAAAAATGCATGAACGTAAAACACGTCCTGAGGAGGTCGTGATTCTATGGCTTGGGTTTGCTAAAGCAAAGACAACCACTTGGAGACGTAAATTGAATTTACAGTTTGGAGCAGCACAATTTTATGACCTCATATTGACCGAAGCTCCCCGATAATGGATCAAGTCTAAAGATGCATCAGATCAGCTAACAGGAATCATAAATCTTTTTTTCCCCAAGGCAACCAAGTTCCCTCAGTTTCATGGAACAGACAAACATTTTTTTAAAATGTTTATGTTTGATTGGTCAAACTGATGATGTAGTGGTTCATTCAGCTGATTCCATGGGTTCTATTCCCACTGTTATTGGTTATTGGTACTGTTTAGAAGACTGCACAACTTGTACTGTGTATGTATTGCATATACGTCCGGTGCTTGACTGCTGACCTGGTGTAGTCTTCTTTTTGCCTGACATCTGGTCATCAGAACAAGATCCATCCATCCATTTTCTTCCGCTTATCCGAGGTCGGGTCGCGGGGGCAGCAACCTAAGCAGGGAAGCCCAGACGTCCCTCTCCCCGGCCACTTCGTCTAGCTCTTCCCAGCGGATGCCGAGGCGCTCCCAGGTCAGCTGAGAGACATAGTCTCTCCAAAGTGTCCTGGGTCTTCCCTGAGGCCTCCTACTGGTTGGACGTGCCCTGAACACCTCCCTAGGAAGGCGTTTGGGAGGCATCCTAACCCGATGCCTGAGCCACATCATCTGACTCCTCTCAATGCGGAGGATCATTTCGGCCGCTTGTACCCGCAATCTTGTCCTTTCGGTTACTACCCAAAGCTTATGACCATAGGTGAAGGTAGGAACGTAGATCGACCGTTAAATTGAGAGCTTTGCCTTTTGGCTCAGCTCTCTCTTCACCACGACAGACCGGTGCAGAGTCCGCATCACTTCAGACGCTGCACCAATCCGCCTGTCCATCTCACATTCGATCCTTCCATCACTCAGGAACAAGACCAGGGTACTTAAACTCCTCAACTTGAGGCAGGACCTCATCCCCGACCCGGAGATGGCACTCCACCCTTTCCCGGGCGAGAACCATTGACTCGGACTCACACTCAGCTCCGAACTGATCCAGTGAGAGTTGAAGGTTACTGCTTGATGAAGCCAACAGGACCACGTCATCTGCAAAAAGCAGAGATCAAATCCTGCAGCCACCAAACTGAAGCCCCTCAAAGCCCTGGCTGCGCCTAGAAATTCTGTCCATGAAAGTAGTGAACATAATCGGTGACAAAGGGCAGCCCTAGCGGAGTCCAACCCTCACTGGAAACGGGTCCGACTTATTGCCGGCAATGCGAACTAAACTCTAACACCGGTCATACAGGGAACGAACCGCCTGGATTAGGTGGTCTGGTACCCCATATTCCCGGAGCACTCCCCACAGTATTCCCAGAGGAACACGGTCGAATGCTTTCTCCAAGTCCACAAAACACATGTAGACTGGTTGGGCAAACTCCCATGCACCCTCAAGGACCCTGCCGAGAGTATAGAGTTGGTCCACAGTTCCACGACCAGGACGAAAACCACACTGCTCCTCCTGAATCCGAGATTCG
>QODF01000058.1:696274-755408 GCA_024372805.1 Oostethus manadensis | reverse complement strand
CGCATACGCACAATCCACAGTCAGGACCCTTTCCACAGCCCTAAGGCGTGGAAAATCCTGAATGATCAAAAGGGCAACACGTTTGCCGTGTATACATGCGTGTGATGTGTTTTTGCAGACTCTGCCTAGTGAAGCTCTTAAGGACAGTATAACATGCAGGACAACATCTGGATGACATCACATATTACCAGTAAGTGCCACCGAGGCGTAAAAGATCATTCACTAGACTAAATAAAGTGTGTGCAGTACAGCAGATATTATCATGCATGCTGATCCCACAAAGTCCCACAGCCTCACGAACAGGCTGAAGATATGCCAACCTAGACCACTGAACGATTATAACCCAAAATGGCAGTTCTATGCTCACTTAGACTGCTTAATGACTGCTCCCTGCTTGGCTTTGTGTATATTTGTTTATGTGCCTGTTCTTCATGTTGCAACTCAGCATGGCACTTTGCTGTCATGGGTAGCTTCCTAGCGGTGTAATTGGCCTTCCAACTACCTTCACACACACGCACATGTGGCCAGATGATCAAACCCTTCTTTGTTGTTGCATTTGTGTGTAGATAGGCGTCGTTACGTGCTGAGGAAACCACACCAAGAACAGATGTTTCCAACCAGCCATTTGGACTACTATGGTCTACGAGGAAATTCATCAAAACACAAAATCATACATTTGCTGCTATGATAAAAGACATTGAAACACATACAGTAAATCAACTTTAACTGAGTCAACTAACCTCGAAAAAAACACCTTTCTTTATCACAAAGGTGTTTGATGGCAATATGTCAGTCAAGGCCGCACGGTGGCTGAGTGCGTAGCACATTGGCCTCACAGTCAGGAGGTTCAGGGTACAACTCTCCGTTGGGCATCTCTGTGTGGAGTTTGGATGTTCTCCCCGTGCGTGTGTGGGTTTTCTCCGGGTACTCCGGTTTCCTCCCACATTCAAAAACATGCATGTTAGGTTAATCGGCGACTCTAAATCGTCCATTAGAGTATGAATGTGAGTGTGAATGTTTGTTTGTCTATATGTACCCTGCGATTGACTGGCGACCAGTCTAGGGTGTGTCACGGCTAGCCGCTCGGCTAGCTCGGCGCAGCATAGCGAGAACCCCGGGGACGCAGCGAGCAGGACGTCAGGCAGGTAAGGTGCAGGAAAAAAGTCTTTTAATGATAAAGCTGCGGGGCAGGAACAAAAACAGGAACACGAAGCACACACGACATCCGATGACAGTATGGAAAAAAGGCAGAAAGGCAGAACTCACAGTAACGATGTCCCTATGACAAAATGACAATGACCCGACAAACACAAGATGCACACACCTGAACTTAAATAGCAAGAAGGACAAATGAGGAACAGGTGTGTCTAATCAACGGAAAACTAACTAGCAACGAAACAGGAAACCACCACAACCAAGGAAACCCCACATAAAACCTAAACTGTCACGCGCACAACACCCGGATCGTGACAGGGTGTATCCCGCCTCTCGCCCAAAGCCAGCTGGGATAGGCTCCAGCATACCCGCGACCTTTATGAGGATAAGCGGTATAGAAAATGAATGAATGAATGTCAGTCAAGTTATTCTACATCATGGACATTTTCAGCGGGCCTGTACGGTAAACCAAACTTCCACTGTAATTTTGTTGACCACATCACGCCATATTAAGCCCAACCATAATATTTATTTGCGAGGCTACACGGTGGCAGAGTGGTTAGCATGTTGGCCACGCAGTCAGGAGATCTGGAAGATTTGGGTTCAAACGTTCTCCCTGTGCATGTGTGGGCATAAGCATGCATGTTAGGTTAAATGAGTGCAAATGATTGTCTATATGTGCCTTGCCATTGGCTGGCGACCGGTCCAGTCCTGGCCTAAGTCAGCTGGGATAGGTTCCATAAGCTGCACAGAAAATGGACGGATGGATGGAATATCTGTTTGCCACCCTGCTTCATTTTTCCATGACTTTTTTCTATTAGTTTTGCATACAGTTGTATATAAGTAATATACATAGTTGATATAATTTTTGCACACGGTTATATTATTTGCTTTTTGTATATAATTTTTGCATAGCGTAAATGTAGCTTAAAAATCGGTTACTGTGTGGTTATTTCAAATGTTTGATGTTGATTGCTGTATTTACAAAATATTACCTTCATTATTATTTAGTGACGTATTGCTTCGATCGAACAAGTGAACAGGGCGGTCTGTCGGGGTGAAAAGAGAGCTGAGCCAAAAGGCAAAGCTCTCAATTTACAGGTCGATCTACGTTCCTACCCTCACCTATGGTCATGAGCTTTGGGTAGTGACCAAAAGGACAAGATCGCGGGTACAAGCGGCCGAAATGAGTTTTCTCCGCAGGGTGGCTGGATCCCCCTTAGAGATAGGGTGAGAAGCACTGTCATCCGGGAGAGACTCGGAGTAGAACCGCTGCTCCTCCGCATTGAGAGAAGTCAGATGAGGTGGCTCGGGCATCTGGTTAGGATGCCTCCCGGACGCCTCCCTGGGGAGGTGTTCAGGGCACGTCCAACCGGTAGGAGGCCTCGGGGAAGACCCAGGACACGTTGGAGAGACTATGTCTTTCAGCTGGCCTGGGAACGCCTCAGCATCCGCCGGGAAGAGCTGGACAAAGTGGCCGGGGAGAGGGACGTCTGGCTTTCCCTGCTTAGGTTGCTGCCCCCGCGATAAGCGGAAGAAAATGTATAGATGGATGGATGAATGCTTTGATCAAGATTTTATGTTGGCGATACCGATCGTCCATGATTAATCACCCAGATTAATCATATTTTTCAATAATTTATGACAAGACAAAAACACGTACTTGCTTTTTCAAGAGAACATCCATCACTTGTGAAACCAGATGATATTGTATACTACTGTTATATTAGAGATGATGACATGTTGTAGCAAGGAAAGGAGTCACATCAGCATATTTATTCTCACTCCAACTGCCTTTGTGAGCCCTAGTCCAAATGAAAGGTGATGCTGGACATTCAAAGACGTCTCTCAGTGGACATCTTAAGACCATGAGTCATGTGACCCTCATGACTCATGTGGCGATGGGCTTAATCTCCGTCACCCTCCAAAGTGTTCAAACCACCCAAATGGCATGCACTCTGCACCAGTGAGGAGATGGGAAGAAGTCTCCGGCAACGTACATATTGTTACACGCTGGCTGGCCACAAGATTAGGTACATTTGCACCAATGACTTCAAATACAAGAGCTTTAACAAGATAATATAGCTCCATTTAAATTCATACAAATACAAAACACCAAAGAATTTGCCACGACATCGTCTGAGACTTGTACAAAAGAAAGAGAAATACTGTATATAATTCAAACTAAACGTTCAACTACTAATGAATGCGAAGTCCTGAAAGGATTAATACAAGCATGACAATAACTGTCAATTGTTGTTCATTTCAAGGGAAAATGTGATCGTAATGCATTATATGTAGAATTATAATAGTTCACTAGAATTGAATAGTCTTTATTGTCATTACACAAAGTTATACTTGAGAGAGGCCACTATGCACCACATAACAGAAAAAAAGTGAAACAACAATAGTTACAAATAACAAATAACAAATAACAAATAAATAAATCAGTAACAGTGGAATAAGGATAAAAGACTAAGTTTTAAATTGTAATTCACAAAATGTCTCAAAACACTTTTAAAGTACAATGTGAAGGTGCAGTGTGCTGTAAAAACCCATGTACAAAGGTTATGTGGGGTCTTCTGATTGTGTGTGTGTGTGTGTGTGTGTGTGTGTGTGTATGAGCCTGTTGGTGTTGGCAGTACGGATAGTCCAGGGGAAGCAGCTGTTTGTCAGCCTGCTAGTGTGGGACCTGAGTGACCAGTAGCGTCTCCCAAAGGGCAACAGGTTCAACAGAGAGTGAGCGGGCTTTGTGGGGTGTCCTGTGATGTGATTTTTTTTTTTTTCTCGCCACATTTCGATGCCGGACCTGACCTGAAAATGGATGGGTGGGGGGTGGGGTGAGGGATATAAGAAAAGGTGCAGAAGAACCCCACAAACATATTTCAACCATATTATAAACAACCGTGATAATCACAATTTCAGCAACAACCACAACAGTCACAGAGCAAAATGAGCAAAAATACAGGGGAAAGAAGAAAAAAATAATAATAATAATAATGATGATAATACTAATATACATGTTCACACATTCATATACATATATATACATAAACACATATATACACATATTTATACATATTTATACATATACATACACACACACACATATATACATATATATATGCATATATACATACATATATGCATATATATATATATATACATACATATACACATTTTGGTACATGTATACATACACATACTGTGCACATACACATATCCATGCAGTACATACATACATACACACACATACAGTGTGCATATATATGTATACAGACATACATACATATTTACTAATAATGATAGACATACAAGAAAAACAATGAGAAAAGAAACAGAACCTCTTGAACAATGACCATCCAAATGACACGTGCAACAAATCTACAATAAATCTACATTACTCAGCAGTGACAGGATAACTGCATCAGAGTGAAACAGAGAATGAGGAGATGTTTGTGGTGAACACCGCCATGTATCCCAATCCACACTCCCTCCAAAAGCGAGGGTCCGACTAGGAAGACACCGGAGCACGACCTCCCAGCAGGCTCCCCACAGAGGGGAAGGCCCGACCCCGCCACCCGAAGAGGCAACCGCGAGTCCACTCCGAAGAGGTGCAAGGGAGATCGGCCGGACGCCACTCGGCAGCCGAGCAAGGGCCACAGGGGGGGCCTGGGCGCCAACCGCTGGAACACCCGCCGGAGGCCGGCCAGCTTCGGGCAAGCAGGACAATCGCCCCCGAGCCCCCGGGCCCAGAAGCCACCCAACCCCCCAAAGCGGGGGCCATACCCAACACCCCGGGAGCTCCAGGCCACCCCAGACACAACTGCCGCGGGCCATCGCCTTCCCCAACGCCAGAGGCAGGCGCCCAGAGAGGGCTCATGGGTGTACCCCCCCCGTGACCCGTCCACCACAGCCCCAGTACCCACACCAAACCCTGTTCCCACAATCACACATGCCAACACACATACACCCACACACCTACATTTTCACATATGCACCTGGATGTGCCACCCCCCCATTGCAGCGAGCAGCATCACCTCGAGCTCCCCCAAGACACGGGGCCATACCACCATACCCGGCCGCCGGAAAATCCAAAGAGCGCCACACGCCGTACGCAGGCACGCACGCACTCTTCCCAGCACTGCCGCCGACTGAGATCCGGAGCCGAAACAACCCCCCACCCACCCACCGCCCCCCACCCCAGGGAGCGTCCAAGAAAACAGGGGTGTAAAAGGACCCTCTAATCCCCACCTCCCCACCCAACTAAAAGTGTTATGAGGTGTGAGATGTGTGTGTGTAGGCAATTAAAATTGAGGAGCCGAAACTGCGTGACACCATGGGCAGAACCACTCCGCCGGCTGAGCACGGCTAAGTAGCTCTGCCCACCCTGTGACACAAGTCCCGCCACCCCAAAAATGAATGTGAGGTGTCTGTGAGTCTATGTATAGTGAATAAGTGTAATTAAAACTGGGGAGTTTGCGGCCCCCAGGGCATGACAGAAGGAGGTCATGTTTGTGAACCCCCCCGCCACACCCCCATGAAGCACTCCCCAAGATTCTATGTGCTTGTTTACAGGGAGTGGGGGGGCGAGGGCGCGAGGGATAGTAAGACTAGGAGGGAAATTATATATTTTTATCCCTCCCAGAGGACGAGCCATTGGGCAGTAGGCACCCCTGTTTCCCGGGAGCCACCATGGGGCAGGGACCGGCACGAGGCGAGGCGAGGCCCCGGATGCCCAGCGACCGCAGTCCGAGAGCAGCCTCACCCAGATGTCACACACTAGCCACCATGCGCGCCACTGTAGGAGATTCCGGCGGCCCACACCCCCAAACACCACCACCGCCACCCCCACCCCGTATCAGAGAGGAATGTAATGACCTTTATTCACCAACGTCAGGTGTACCACCCACATCATAGTGTCCATGAGTTGTACCCACCCCCCTGCTTAAAAGTATTTCATGCCAAATACAGCACAAACCTGACCTCCTGGAAGTGAGGCAAAACAATTTATTGCAAACAAGCATTAAAGTTAGATACCTGTAGGCTGTTTATACCCTGTTCAAAAGTATAGAACCATCCATCCATGCATCCATCCATCTTCTATGCCGGTTATCCTCATTAGGGTCGCGGGTATGCTGACTTGACCCAGCTGAATTCAGAAAGAGGCAGGGTAAACTCTGGACTGGAAAATGGGTTTGGGCATGCTTAATGCCAGTGTTTCCAGAAGGCTAGTGGGAATGTTGCTCCAAGTGGTGAAAATGGCTTCACAGAGGACATCCACTACCCTTGCTATCCATGCCAAACTGTTCTTAATTGGATATAGATCAGGGGAACACACAGGATGGTCCGAAAGAGTGAGCTTATTCGTCTGGAAAAAGTCCTTTGTCTGGCGGGCATTGTGAACTGCAGTGTTGAAAAAGGAATCTTGACCACACAGACTATAGGGCCTTCAGTCATGAGGGATGCCCACTGCAACATCTCCACAGAGCCATCTGCCGCCTGACGCCCCTGCACAACCTGAAGCTCCATTGTGCTACTGAAAGAAAGCAGCCCAGATCATGATGGCGCCCTCTCCACCTTGCCGTGTGGAAAACATCTAAAGTGGAATTTCCTTGTCATACCAGAAACCTTGGAAGGTTCCGTTTTTCACAGAATAAAACTTTCAATGTCCCATGTTTGGTGCTCTCGGGTGAATTGCAAACAGGCACTTCAGTGGCGTTAAAGGAGACACGGCCTTTGAAAACGTTCTTCTTCTTAAAAGCCTTCTCTCGCAGATGCATCATGCGTCTTGACGGACAGACAATTGCTTTTTGGAACATAATCTTTTTTGCCCCCTGCAATGGGCAGGTTTTTCTTTACTTTTTCCCCGGTTCTCCAGTATCTTCCTTGTTTCTTTGACTGCCTTGTTTCCTAACTTTGTTTGCTTTCCAGACTCTAGATTAAATTGTTGCTGGTTTTTTTTACACTTGTAGTTGTTATTATGATTATTTTGTACAACATTCTCAGAGCTCTCATGTTTGGATTGGGGTCAAAACGTCTTACCGGACCGTCACACAAACATGGCCTGTTCGTCTCCAACCAACATGAGAGGAGGCCCTCCTGGCTTCCTTCCAGACAGCAAGAGGGAACGTCTCCTCTGACCTCCTACGTAACTTTCCTGAAGGACATCCTGAAGATGAACAATGGCAGAGAACAAATCCATTCACTGGTTCCCAAGCCCCCTCCCACTGTACACACAACACTGGCAAAAATACAAGAATGGACATAAAGCCGGTGTGTGCACATCAGCAAACTAAATGTTCATTTAGCTGCAAGTATTGATTGTAATATATTTCTATGACCAGCTTGCTTTTGCTATTTAACCAATTACCTTTGTGTAATACAAAGTGTTGTTGAAAATGAAGATGCATCTATTTTTTTGGTCAAGTTTGGAGGTATTACATTTTGAAGTATACAACATTTCAAAGTCATAAAAAGTGGGAATCAGTGCTCCATCTTGAATTTTGGTTATTATAATGTCATTGCATGATTACATAAATGCATGTAGAAATACAAATGTATTGGCGATGAAAGGGGAATACTGGTAAAAGGCATAACTTGAAAAAAAGAGTCATCATGCAGTAATTCAACTTCACAGTGAAGCTTGAGTTTCTCCCATGTGACCCAGTTCTGGTCCACAGCGAACACAGGGCACATAACCATTCACTCACGCGAGCACAATCGCACTGTGCTTGGGTCCACTTCACACCTGAAGTCTGGCAAGCTTGGCTCGTATTAGACATGAGTGAGGACGCTGTCCAGAAAAACAAAACCACAAAAGGAGCTGCTTGTGAGTCTGTTATATCATTTATGTCTAATAAGTCTTACTTTCTCTGATTATATCTACTACTGTATTTTGGGTAATACAACCGTAAAGGTGACTTTATGAGTGTTATTTTATGTCTTAATAATGTTAAACAGTATTTAGAAGATTGTAAACAGGTGTTCTATGCTATAACTATGATTATAGATCGATTATCTTCATTTTGTAGTGTGTTTCTTGGCTGCACTGTAGTATATGTGTACTTTTTTCAACCAGGCAGATTTTATATTGTATATGTTGACATGTCATTGTAATCTGCCTTCAGAATCAGGAGTGCAGGCCCATGTGACTTAAACACTATTAGCGATGGTTCTTTAACTAATTCACCTCTCAGGGTCAGCTAGCGCCCCCCCGACCCCTTCAGGATGAAAAGAGCACTGCAACACCTCCCCTATGACATTTGTGTGTGTTTAATTATGGGATTAGAATGGTTATGGTTAAATTTGTTTTGAGCATGCATACATTGTACAATGAATGATTAATCATAGTATGAATCATGATGCCATGCTTACATTAAGAGATTACACAGGCTGCAGAAAATCACGCTGTATAACAACAACGTTATTACACTTACATTGGCCACGTGTGTCATACACAAACTAAGAAGAGGCTGGCATCAGCTCCAGTTCCAAAAATATTTACTAAGAATGTGAACATGCACATACTGAATTGAACCTCCCGACCAAAATGTACACTTTTCACAGTTGTGGAGAAAGTATGTTTCCTATTTTTCTTTGTCCCTCCCCAAGAAGATGTGATGGAATCTCCTTCCTATTTATTTGACTTGACACATCTGCTAAACACGTTGAAGGCAGATCACACGTTGTTTGTTGATGTCCATGGTCTCCATCCCAGCAGCCTTTAGAGGGGCCTCTGATATGACAATGAAAACAGTAAGGTGATTCCCTTCACTTTGACCTTGCAGCACAGGGATGATGACCCCTGCTGCTGCACCCTCTGAGAGAGCAGGTGCTTAACACTCTCCTTCCAAAGTACAATCAAGTATTTTTGTACGTTCATAATTTAAGATGATTTGTGGCAGTCAAAAAGGTGATTGCTAGATGTCTGCCGAGCCCAATATTAACTCATTTTAAAACATAAATGGTGGAACATGAAGTGGTTAGTTAGCATGCTCCCTGCTCCCTAGGCAAGGATTGTGGAATTTGTTTGGGTGCGGCATGTCGTGGAATGGATGGTCCAAAACCGAAGTTCTCCTATACATCTAGCAGGTCTCCATCTGGTCCAAAATGCTAAACAATATAGTGTTGAATGTTAAATCGTTGTCCTCACATAGTACTATTACAGTAATCATTCGTTTATGGTGGCTAATAGTATCCAGACCTCGCCATGATACGTGAATTTTTCCCAAGTAGAAATCCTTATTCACAAATGGAATGTTTTCTTGTTAGAGCATAAACGTCTGTTTACGACCTTCCATATAGGTTTTTTTAACATCACTAGAGCTCTCCAGACATAAAATAGCACCCCTATCATCGTCTTTACACTCCTATTGCCCAAAATAGGAGATGTGTGTGTTTCTGTAAATTGCTGGGATTGTTGTGAGATCATTCTAACCTGTAATAGAAGCCTGTTATTTTTGCAATCAAGTCTGGCGCTTGTGTGCCTCGCCCAACATTACAGTAACGTTACTGACACCTAGTGACGAGTGTAGACTACTACACATCATATAGTACATACAGTACAGTCCAAAGGTTTGGACACAAGCAACACAGTTGTCATACAGTTGTCATAGTTATTGTCAATCCTGAAAGTGTTTGCAGGCCGACCATGGCTCGGCCACCTTGAACACGGTGAAAGACAGCGGTTTATGATCAATGTAAGTTGTGAACTAGGAAATGGTGGCACGCCAGATAGAGCGGCAATAACTCTCGGTCACAAACGCTATACTTCCGCTTATTATACCGCAGCTTACTGCTGAAAAACGCAGGAGGCTGGAAAACCCCGCCACCCGCTACTCAACTCCCGCCCCACGGCTACGTTGGATGCGTCGTCAAAGCCACTGGCAGCCACTGCTTTAACGGAAGCTGGGCAGCCACTGCCTGTACCTTGGAAGGCAAAGGTAATGCGTCCTGTGAAGAAATACGATGGCCCAAGAAAACTATCACTGGCAGCCCAAACTGACACTTGGCCAGGTTAACGGCGAGGCCATGTTCACTGAGATGGCGAAAAACCATTGTAAAGTCTGACAGGTGTTCCTCGGTTGAAGAACGGGCTTCCAATATGTCGTCGAGATAGACGAACAAAAAAGTGAGTTCATGCAAATCCGAGTCCATCAGCCTCTGAAAAGTCTGTGCCGCCCCCTTAAGACCAAATATTCAAAAAGCCCAAAAGGAGTGATTACCGCAGTCTTGGTCACATCTTCGCCGCGCACAGGAAACCGGTGATAACCATGGACCAGGTGGACCTTAGAAAAAAACATTGCGGCGGCTCGGCGAGCGGAAAAATCCTGAATATGCGGAATAGGGTAAAAGATGAGTGCTAAAATATGGCTTCGTTTTTTTCATGATGATTCATCATATGCTGAAATACGCTGAATCGTGTTTGTAAGCGTACTTTGTATTTGGCATTGGAAGTACATTTCATAGTAACATGATTTTACAATGTCCAAGTTTCTTCCAACATTCCACTCTGCTTTTCATTTCATATCACTAATAATACTTACAAATACTTCCCAAGCCACAGCGATACACAGCGTGTATCACATAACTGCTTTTTTCACGACCGTACTTTCCCCCCCTTTTTTTCCACGATTAACTTGATTCATAAAAAAGCATCCCAGCTCTTTCTCATACAACACGAAACAAGTATGTTTGTCTTCTACATATCATCATCATATCATACACTCTGTTTTGCTTATACATATGGTACATTCGGTTTTTATCATACAGCATGTATATAGGGGTTACATTGATATTGGTCGTCTGATTCATCTGCAGTGTGCCAAACAATACTAGGAAGTAGGAAGGGTAGGAGTTCTTTTGCTTCCTCCCCATCATGACTGGCACATCATCTTCCTCACATGTTCTCAGTGGGGGAATGTGCTTGCCAACTCTCGGAAAAACACCCACCCACACAGACAGATTACACAGATTTCTCAGGTGGAAGAGCAATTCCCAGAAATATCAGGAGCAAAAATGCCGAAACACTTCTATTTTATTTTACTATAAATTACTGTTTATATATATATATTTACTACTTATTCATATACTATTTATTTTACTATTTTACTATTTTAATATGAAACTATTGGCTAAAACACTGAATAACATTACTACAACAGTTGGCATGCAAGCACCTAAGTGCTAACAATGCCAAGGCAGTTCTGTACTGTACCTACATCATGTCATGTATGTATTTGCATTTGACCTGAGTGGAATACTGGGTGTGCCGGGAATGTCTGGCAGAGTCTCCCGTTTGTCGAGTCTTCAACTTTCACCTCCAGGAGAGGTTTTTTTGCATCCCGCGGGAGGACGACGATATTGAATCTGAATGGGCCATATCGCATGCCTCCATTGCTGAGGCAGCTGGTTGGAGTTGCGGACGCTGGGTGGTTGGTGCCAGTCGTGGCGGCAAGCCTCGGACCCGATGGTGGACACCAGAAGTCAGGGCTGCCGACAAGCTGAAGAAGGAGTCCTATCGAGTATGGATGGCTTATGGGACTCTTAAGGGCAAGCGGCACATGGCTTCGACGGTGGTCGAGACAAAAACTCAGGTGCGGGAGGAGTTTGTTGAGGCCATGGAGCACATGGAGCTTCGAAGAGGTCCCATGCCTCAGAATTGAGCAGCGATACCTGCTGACCCCGACTGAGGATATAGTCGGTCAGTGGAAGGAATACCTTGAGACCCATTTAAATCCCACTGATACAGTATATCTTGCAGTGGCAGCAAAGTCTGAGAACACCAACATGGATAGCTCTACCACCGAGGCTGAGGTATCTGGGGTAGTCAAAACACTCCCCAGTGGCAAGGCTCCAAGGGTGGACGAGTTTCGCCCTGAGTTCCTCAATGCTCTGGATGTTGAGGGACTGTCTTGGCTAACATGTGTCTTCAACATTGCATGGAAGATGGGAACAGAACCTCTGGACTGGCAAACCGGGGTGGTGGTCCCCCTTTTTAAGAAGGGTGTGTTCCAACTATAGGGGGATCACACTCCTCAGCCTCCATAATAAAGTCTATTCCAGGGTGCTAGAGAGAAGTCGAACCTTGGATACAGGAGGTGAAAAGTAGTTTTTGCTCCAGCCATAGAACACTGCACCAGCTCTACACCCTTGTGAGGGTACTGGTGGGTACGTGGGAGTTTGCTCAACCGGTTTATATGTGCTTTGTAGACTTGGAAAAAGCATTCGACTGCGTCCCTCGTGGTGACCTGTGGGGGCTTCTCCAGCAGTACAGGATTGGTGGCCCACTACTATGTGCCATTTGGGCCTTGAACAACCGGAGCAGGAGCCTGGTTCGCATTGCCACCAGTAAGCCGAGCCTGTTTCCTGCGAACGTTGGCCTCCGCCTAGGCTGCCCTTTATCACCGATTGTGTTCATAACTTTCATGGACAGAATTTCTAGGCGCAGCCAAGGTGTAGAGAGGATGCAGTACCCCGTGCATTTCCCTGTGTCTACGGAAGTACAGATTGCTGCAGTGTGTGCTTTAGTCATGTGCAATACCACTGGTTTCATTTCTGATTTGATACTGGATAAAATGTGGCTGCAATACCGATTCAATACTGTGTGCAAATTCACCTAATGTGTCTGAAATGATTTAAAAGTAGAGTATTTTAAATTATAGCATAAAGACTACCCGAACCAAAATATCACCTCGTCTTTTAATTTTCCCACAGTTAATGGACCTAACCCTTTTTCCTCTCCCATCGACCCAGTCCCTTTCGCTTTTTTAGGTGGTGTGGGTAACTATTGGCCCCCATGTTTGCATTATCATCAACAGCAGCCTGGCCTCTGGTATTGTGCCATCCTTTTGTAAAAAGGCTGCTGTTGAACCTTTGCTTAAAAAAACTGGTCTTGAGCCTTCACTTTGATTAAACTAACAGCCTGTTTCAAAGCACCTTTTGTCTCCAAGATTTTAATAAACAGCGTCCTTGCACAGATACAGCCTTTTTTAGATGAAAATGGTAGTTTAGATACCTTCCAGTTGGGTTACGGAGCTTTCCATAGCACTGAGTTTTCACTTTTCAAGGTTTTAATGACCTATTTTTAATGACTGACTCGGCCATTTTAGTGCTTTTAAGCTTGACTGCTTCCTTGAACACAGTGGACTATACCATTCTTTTATCTCGCTTGGAAAACTGTGTGGGTGTCAGGGGGACTGCCCTTGAGTGGTATAGGTCTTACCTTTTAGGGAGATGCCTTAAAATGGGACTTGGGGACCCCCGTTGATTGTGGAGTCCTCCAGGGATGAGTTTTTGGACCCATTTTGTTTGCTCTGTACCTGGTCCCACTTAGGGTGATGTTTATAAAATGTGGCTTCTCCTATCACCTTGATGCAGATGACTGGCAAATACACCCGCCATTCACAAAAAATTACCATGCCCCCCCGACACGTCTTCTGAGTGCTTACGTGACGTCAAGGTCTGGTTGGCTCAAGGTGGGGAAGACGGAGGTTATCCTGCTCAATCACTCCACTACCCTTTTGGACTTGAGCCCCCTCAAGACATATGCACATCCCATGGGGTCATTATCGACAGTGATTGTAAAATCATTTTTAAGTTTTCAACATTTTGAACAAGTCATGCACGCTTTTATTTTGTCACGTCTGGACTATTGTAATGCACTTTATTTTGGAATAAGCCACAATGCACTCTCTTGCTTACAGTTAGTCCAGAACTCCCCGGCAGACACGGCTTTTAACAGGACCCTGTTAATTTTAGAATTGATTTTAAGATTTTATTGTTTGTTTTTAAGGTGTGGAATGGACCCCTCAGTACATCACAGACCTCATCCAAACGTATACTCCAGCATGCTCTTTGAGGTCCGAAAGCCAGCTCCAACTAGTGGTGCCAAAGACGAGACTTAAGACCAGGGGAGATCAAGCCTTCTCTGGCATCGGAAATTTCAGTATCGATCCGCACATTAGCGTGTGCCCCCTAACCCATTTGTGGCAATTTCAAGGATTTTGTCAAAGTTTTCTCAACCAAATGATTACGTGTAGGAGATAAAGAAGAAAGAGGGTAAGAATTTTAGCCTTGTTTTGAGGTTATCCTTTCCCCCAAAGTTGTGGTTTCAGTAACTCAATAGGACCTCTTTTAGAACTGCAGCTAACCATGTTGAGAAGGTTTTTCAGACAATGGCTCATAGAAAATGTGTATGTCAGATGCCACTGAATGCTTACACCCTGTGAGGGGCTGGCACCCACAATGCCTGGCTTAAGGACCGGTGTCCTAACATTAGGCCACCAGATGTCTGCTTAAGATGCTTCGAGCCACTCGGGGGTTATTTTACCCCAAAGGTTGTGCTTTCAGTCTCTCTTAATAAGACTTCTGCTGCTGAAAATGCCCTCCAGGGTGAAATCTTTCATTTCCATCTCAGGAAAAATGATGCTACTGAAAATGCCTTTCAGGGTGGCTTGTTGCATTTCCTGCATTCTAGCATGATGTGTGCATCAGCTGTTTTGCAGCACCGCTCTTGGCTTTCTTCATTCCTTCATTATCGAGGGTTCCATCTCAATAAAACTGCTCCTTAAAATGCCAACCAGGGGGGATTATTTCATTTCCCACAATCAAGGTGGCAGTTTGACATCAGCTTGTATAACAACAGCAAAGTACATGGAGGAAGGTTACATGCTCACGTGGAGGAGTTTATCTCTGTACATTTGGGCAAATTTCAGCCTGGCCTTCATTTTCTTCTTGTTAATACGTGGCTTGCATCTGCGAGTGTAGCCATTGTTCTTTTGTTCATGAAGTCATCTAAGAAGAATAGATAGCGAGTCTGTCAATAAGAATGACATCCTGGCGGACAGCCAATACGGATCTAGAGCTAATATTTCCCCTTCTATGGCATTGAGTGAGATCACTGAGGAAATTACAAATGCTATAGACCATAGAAAGTCTCAGTATTCATGGATTTAACGAAAGCTTTTGATACAGTCAATCACAACATCCTAACTACAAAATTGGAAAGGTGTGGAATCAGAGGGTTAGTTCTGAACTGGGTTAAAAACAACCTGGCAAACAGGAAACAATATGTGAAGCTAGGAGAATATACATCTACAAGTTTACAAATTGAGAGATATGTGGTGCACCACAAGGGTATATTTTGGGACCAAAATTATTTAACCTATTCATAAACGACATCTGCAAATTGACAAAACACCTAAAGCTAGTACTATTTGCAGATGATACCACCGCTTTTTGCTCTGGAGAAAACACACAAGAGTTAATAAGAAAAGTTTCAGATGAAATGATTACTCTAAAAAATGGTTTGATAAAAACACATTATCCTTGAATCTAAGTAAAACAAAAATTATGATATTTGGTAATAGCAGAAGAGATACTTGTGAGAAAATACAAATTAATGGGGAGGAAATTGAAAGGGTGAATGAACATAAGTTTTTGGGTGTCATAATTGATGCCAGTATGAGTTGGAAACCACACAAGAAGGTACGCTTAGAGAACATACAAATCCACTGTTTCAAAAATCACAATTATTTAAATTTGCAGATCTGGTAAACCTTCAAACCTCTAAAATTATGCATAAAGCAAACAACATCCAGTTACCAAAGAATGTTATAAAATGTTCTCAACAAGAGAAGAGAAATATGATCTTAGGAATAAACAAAACTTAAAACACAAATATGCAAGAACAACACTAAAAACTTTTAGTACTTCGGTAAGTGGAACTTCTAGGCGCAGCCAGGGCGTTGAGGGGTTTCAGTTTGGTGGCTGCAGGATTCAGGCTCTGCTTTTTGCAGATGATGTGGTCCTGCTGGCTTCATCGAGCCGTGACCTTCAACTCTCACTTGATTGGTTCGCAGCAGAGTGTGAAGCGGCTGGGATGAGAATCAGCACCTCCAAATCTGAGTCCATGGTTCTCGCCCGGAATAGCGTGGAGTGCAATCTCCGGGTCGGGGATGAGGTCCTGCCTCAAGTAGAGGAGTTTAAGTACCTCGGGGTTTTGTTCACAAGTGAGGGAAGGATGGAACGTGAGATGGACAGGGGGATTGGTGCAGCGTCTGCAGTGATGCGGACTCTGCACCAGTCTGTCGTGGTGAAAAGAGAGAGCTGAGCCAAAAGGCAAAGCTCTCAATTTACCGGTCGATCTACGTTCCTACCCTCACCTATGGTCATGAGCTTTGGGTGACCGAAAGGACAAGATCGCGGGTACAGGCGGCTGAAATGAGTTTTCTCTGCAGGGTGGCTGGGCTCTCCCTTAGAGATAGGGTGAGAAGCACTGTCATCCGGGAGAGACTCGGAGTAGAACTGCTGCTCCTTTGCATTGAGAGGAGCCAGATGAGGTGGCTCGGGCATCTGGTTAGGACGCCTTCCTGGGAAGGTGTTCAGGGCACGTCCAACCGGCAGCAGGCCTCGGGGAAGACTCAGGACACTCCGGCGAGACTATGTCTTTCAGCTGGCCTGGTAACGCCTCGGCATCCGCCGGGAAGAGCTGGACTAAGTGGCCGAGGAGAGGGACGTCTGGGCTTCCCTGCTTAGGTTGCTGCCCCCGCGACCCGACCTCGGATAAGCAGAAGAAAATGGATGGATGGATGGATGGATGGATGGGTTGGGGTAAAAGTCATAATACTACAGGAATAAACTCAAGATATTGTGGGAATGAGGTCCTAACTATCATTTTCTATACTGCTTATTGTCACAAGGGTAATGGGTGTGCGCAGGAGCCTTTTCCAGCTGACTTCGGGCTTGAGGCGGGGTACACCACGGACTGGTTGCGGGCCAATCGCAGAGAATAAAGTTTTAATATTACAAAAAGAAAACGTACAAATGCCTTTTGAATAAAGTGGAAGTATTTGAAAAATGCCAAAAAAAGAAGGAGGAAAGTTGATATTATTAATAGGCTTTTTCACCTACATAACACAGCAATTGCAGTTGCAATACATATCACTTTTTAGCATATCTGCATGTGTTGCTTTACAAAATATCAAAGTGGCAAAGTTGCATACTTTCATTACTCACTACTTGGCCCTCACTGGAAAAAGTTTGGATACCCTGCACTAAACATTTGATGGCATGTCCTGTAGCTTGCACTTGTAGAGCGAATGAAGCAGAGAACTCCTCTTGTTTGCATCACTGACACTATACATGATATATAATGTGCATCTCTGTTGTATTGCTTATTACTGCCAAGTGCAGAAGACTATGGTGATAGACTGAGCCTCCAGGGATCAACTGCAATAACAGTCACATTCCTCCTGGCTACTGACCAGTACAGACTGGAATGCAATTAGCACCTATTAGAAGCAGCCGCGTGGAGGAGGCCTGTCAGGCCCACTGGCATAACCAGGACACTCACAGCTTTGCAACATCATTTCATGGCTTTCTGCTGCACACTCCTCACTGGGTCACAAGTCACTCAATCTCATGTATTCTTAAGAAAAGAAATGACAGCATTCAGTGTAGTTTCCGTGCACTACATTGTGAACAGATAAGTCAACTTTAACAGATTCCTTGAAACGAACTAGTTACAAGTGCTGAACGCTTCCAACGAGTCCAGTCAAAGCAGCAACAATGCCAAACACAGAACGAAATGATACCGGCCCTGGAATTACGGATTCAAAATCAGAAATAGGGTATGTCTTGCTGTCGAATGAGAGGGAGGATGACACCTTTGATGAAAATACAGTTTCAGAATGTGTACGTGCCTTTGAGAAGAAGTTGAATGTGCGGTTTCCCCCACCTTTCCCACCTCCCAGTAATATACTCAAGAGCAAAATGGATGAGGTTCCATCCATGGATGTAAAGTACAGTATAATTTGTACACGTCTTCAAGAAGACGTTCCCACTTACTAGCCCAGCCGACTTTTACACATCTTGAAGAAGGAAATAGATGAGACACAAGTGTACTGCAGCACAAATAGAGTGAGAATTTAGGTGTTTGCAATCACAAAGCATAATTTGAATAATCTGCAGTCAGATTGAAAGTCTACAATTGCAGCTTGACAGCCTCATCAAAATGATCATTGGAGTCCACGGTGATTTCATAATCCTCTGAAGGAGGTTAAAAACCCTATGCAAGAACATAGACCATTATGCAATGATATCAAGGTTCTGCATGCTGATATCAAGGCATTATTGGAAGACAATTCTGTCTTGCGCACTGCTTTTTAAGCCCAACAGGAGAAAATTGAGCATTATGCAGGATGTCATGGTTCTACAAATCAAGGCGCTATTGGAAAAAAATAATGCTGCCTTACACATTGCTCTCAAGGAGGTTAAAAACCCTTTGTAATAAAATAGAGCATTATGCAATGATATCAACGCTCTACAGAATGATATCAAGACACTGTTGGAGAATAACACAGCTCTGTGGCTCACTCTGTGGACGAGAAAGAAGCAAATAATAATATAAATGAGAAAATAAAAATTATAATTGATGAGTTCAAAATGAACAAGGTGGTCCTCGAGTTACAACACACATTTAGGTAGGGGCTGCGCGGTGGTCAAATGGTTGGCATGTTGGCCACACAGTCAGGAAAGTTGGAAGACCCGTTGGGCATCTCTGTGTGGAGTTTGCATGGTCTCCCCGTGCGTGGGTGGGTTTTCTCCGGGTACTCCTGTTTCCTCCCACATTCCAAAAACATGCATGTTAGCTCAAATGGCGACTCTAAATTGTCCATAGGTATGAATGTGAGTGTGAACGTTTGTTTGTCTGCCCTGCAAGTGACTGACCGGTTCAGGGTGTACCCCGCTGCTCACCCAATGTCAGCTGGGATACGATCCAGCATATTTCGCGACCCTAATGAGGATAAGCGGCGTGTAGGAAATGGATGGACAATTAGGTAGGTGCATACATTTGAACACCCCAACAGTACATCAATATTTAGTAGAGCCTCCATTTGCAGAAATAACAGCCTCTAAACGCTTTCAATGAGGATTTGAATTCTGGTCGACAGTATCTTTGACCATTCTTCTTTACAAAACAGTCAGGTTTGATGGTTTCCGAACATGGACAGCCCGCTTTAAATCACATCACAGATTTTCTATGATATTCAGGTTTGCGGACTGAAATTCTGTTCCAGAATGTTGTACTTGTTCCTCTGCATGCTGCACAGCCCCCATGCTGGAGTGACCACCAAATTTTACTGTGGATTGCAATGTTTTTGTCTTGGAATGCTGTGTTTTTCATCCGCCATGCAGATGAAGAACACAGGTTTTATATGTAATTTTGGCAACTTTTGTTTGTTGAATTATACATTTCTTATATAATGTATTTTTCTTTTTACAGGCATTTAGTAGACCTTTTATCATCCGTGGCTGATTATTCTTCTTTTGCTTGTTAGACATTTCTCTCAATGGATAGTGCTTATCGTAGAGCTTAATATAATCCATCCATTCCTCCATTTTCTTCCGCATTTTCTGCCTCAGTGACTGCCAGAGCCTGTACCTGTCAGCTGCCTCCAGAGTCCCATGGGCCAGCTGTGGCCGTAAGGTGGTCGATGCCTGTCGTGGCGGTAATCCCAGAACCCGTTGGTGGCCACCAGCGGTGAGGGAGGCCGTCAAGCTGAAGAAAGAGTCCATGCACCGCCACGTTACGTCCAAATTACTCTATTTCAGTTTCATCAGTCTATAGCACCTTCCACCAAAATGCATCATAGCACCACCTCCAAAATGATGCTGGCCTGTCCAAATGTGCTTTAGCATACCTCAAGCGACACCGTTTGTGGCATGTGTGCAGAAACAGCTTCTTCCTCATATACAGCAAAGTGTGCTGAACAGTTGACTGATGCACAGTAACACAAGATCATGTTGTAGGTCTTTGGTGCTGGTCTGCGGGTTGAGTTTGACTGTTCTCCCCATCCATTGCCTCTACTCGGCAGGGATTTTCTTGGCCTGCAACTCCGGGCCTTAATCAGAACTCTGTTTGTGGCAGCTTTCTGAGCTAGCTTTTTGTATCCTTCTCACAAATCATGATGTTCAACAATCTTTGTTTTCAGGTAATGTTAGGCTGCCATGTTGCCACAATTTGAAGAAGATGCAAAGAGGAGAACAACATACTATTGGCCACCTTTATCAAGGGTGCCCAAACTTATCACTGTCATATCTATATCTATATCTATATCTTTATCTATATATATATATATATATATGTATATATATATATTCATTCATTAATTTTTCATGTCGCTTATCCTCATTAGGGTCGGGATAAGCTGCAAAAAAATAGAGGAACACTGAAAACACATCAGATCTAAACAGGGGGGGAAATTATCTTGAATATATTTCCTGATAATAAGTAGGTGATGTATTAGTAACAAAATGATGCCACTTAATTTGATAGAAATGAAAATGATCATCCTATAGAGGGGGGAAATCAAAGACACCCCAAAAATGAAAGGAGAAAAATTATGCAGCAGGCTGGTCCATTTTGCCAAAATGTCATTGTAGCAACTCCAAATGATTCTCAGTAGTTTGTGTGGACCCCACGTGCTTGTACGCATGCACGACAACGTCGGGGCATGCTCGTTCTGAAACGACAGTTGGTGTCCTGGGGGATTTCCTCCCAGATCTGGACCAGGGCATCACTGAGCTCCTGGACAGTTTGAGAAGAAACCTGGCAGCGCCGGATGGACCTAAACATAATGTCCCAGAGGTGTTCTATTGGGTTTAGGTCAGGAGAGCTTGGGGGCCAGTCAATGGTATCAATTCCTTCATCCTGCAGGAACTGCCTGCATACTCTTACCACATGAGGTCGGGCATTGATGTGGACCAGGAGGAACCCAGGTCCCACTGCACCAGCGCAGATTCTGACAATGGGTCCAAGGATTTCATCCTGATACCGAATAGCAGTCAGGGTGCCATTATCTAACGTCTAGAGGTCTATGCGTCCTTCCAGGGATATGCCTCCCCAGACCATCACTGACCCACCACCAAACCGGTCATGCAGGCAGCATAACATTCTCCACGGCATCTTCAGACCCTTTCACGTCTGTCGCATGTGCTCAGGTTGAACTTGCTCTCATCAGTGAAGCGCACATGGTTCCAGTGGTGTAGTTGCCAATTCTGGTGGTCTATGGCGAATGTCAATCAAGCTCTACGGTGCTGGGCAGTGAGCACAGGGCCCACTACAGGACGTCGGGCCCTCAGGCCTCCCTCATGAAGCCTGTTTCTGATTGTTTGGTCAGAAACATTCATACCAGTGGCCTGCTGGAGGTCATTTTGTAGGGCTTTGGCAGTGCTCATCCTGTTCCTCCTTGCACAAAGGAGCAGATACCGATCCTGCTGAGGGTTTATGGACCTTTTACGGCCCTGTCCAGCTCTCCTGGTGTAACTATCTGTTTCCTGGAATCTCCTCCATGCTCTTGAGACTGTGCTGGGAGACACAGCAAACCTTCTTGCAACGGTATGTATTGATGTGCCATTCCGGAGGAGTTGGACTACTTGTGCAACCTCTGTAGCGTCCAGGTGAGTCCAACTGTGTTAATGTTATCACCAAAAACATCCTTAGCTACGTATCTAACAAAATGGCAACCAGAAGTCAACCACGTTGCCCTTCAATGCTTTAAAATTGTTTTTGCATTTAAAAAATCAACACAATTCTAAACTGAAACTGATTACTTGGATTTACATTTTTTATGGGAAAAATAGATTTGGTTAGTTGGCCCTACTGGAATGAATTGATGAGGCAATCCAAGATTCCACTGTATGAGCATTTCAATAAGTCGGAATCCTGCCAAAGCCCACAAACACACAAAGTACAAACTGTACTTCATTCCCATCCATTAAGTTGTACTTAATTGCTATTTTCGCATTTAATGGGATTAAGTGCTACTACTCGTCATGGAGTTATATGGTACTAGTGTACAGTAGTGTACAGCCGTAAACTCCGACACACATAAGCTGTTGCTTAGCAGCATGTCTGTAGACAGACAGACTAGTAAATGTGACACATGGCAGAGACTTGTTAAAGAAATGACTTAATCTTCAGGCAGGGGTTACTCACTCACCTGTAAAGAAGTTAGATGATGCTCAAAACAAGGAGGGTTCTGACAGGAATTAGTCAGGCTTGCATGTATGTGCGGGAACACCAGTGCTTTATTCATGCCATCACACACACTGTCTCCGTGATGTTGTCATACTACATGCTTTTGGGAATGACATCATGATGCGAAATAAACCAATGCTGGCAACTAACATGGATGGTTTTGTGAAAGAACTTGTGCCGGGCAAAAGGCTCCGTAAGTTCGTGTTTATTTTGGAAGTACACTAATCCCTCATTTATGCCGGTAAATTGGTTCCAGGTTTGACTGACTGTGATGACTGCATTTTCACAAAGTAAGATTCCTTCTTTATAAATTGTATAGTTAACACGTTATTTAAGACATAAATAAGACTGGCACTTATGTGTAATGCTGTAAATGTGTTAGTTAATAGTATGACCAATGGGGAGCAATGGACAGGACAATGACGTCAAGGGTTCAGAGTTGAGTTTCAGCTTTGCATGGGTAATGGCCACAAAAGTAACCTGTGCTTTTATGAAGAATTGTATTAGGAGTTATTGTGCCTGTAGTGAGATCATTCAAACCTGCAATAAAAGCCAAACATTACAATAACGTTATTCAAACCGTGCAATCTGGACTATTAATTACCTGCCATTTAAGCCCAGGTAGGGCATGGAGGAACACCAAATGTCCCGGAACTTTTAGTTCTTGGTAAATGTAGTTAAAATGTTCTTGTGGTCCATTGTGTTTTGGTGAAAAAACTGTTATGTAAATTGTGTGAATTGAATCGTTGATGCTGCTAAAGATACATGCTTAATTGCACTGTACAACAACTACATAACCTTCACCAGTCCACATACAGTATGTAGTCAATGTTTTTAATATTTCATTTCATTTCATGGCACAAATTACAAATGTAAAGTAAAACAGTACTGAGTATGCAAACTGCTGTACAGTTGTCCCTCAACACATTGCAGTTTAAACATCACTTCCTCACTCTATCGCCTTAAAAAAATATATATATTGATCACTTTTTTGTGGTTGACTAGTCATATGCAGTAGTGGGGTCTCTAGATATCAGTAATGAAACAAAACACTAATGAGACATGACATCACATTACTACTGCATGGAGTCAGCAATGGCAAATCCGAAATGATGAATTAAATGAAAAAGTTCTCCCATTCCGTGTGGAAGTGGTAAATTTCTGGCTTCTTAGTGTGCACTTTTTCCCCCACTCGATTTGAAACAATTTTTTACATTTAAAATAAATAAATTGGAGGCTAACTAGTTACCTGGCTATCATATGCTTAAAGCCTTGGATGTCTTGAAGCCCTGCAGTGACCATGGAGCCTGCGCAGTGTGGTGTAAACAATTGAATATTGGGATGTTATTTAGTGTCTACAGCAAGGGTCTCAAACTCGTGCCAGGGAGGGCCGAGACGTTGCAGGTTTTCTTTCCAGCTGCTCACTAAAGCAGGTGCTTCAATTGATGAGCTCCTTCCCTCAAACTGAAGGAGGTGTTGATCGTTAAAATCACCTGCTGTAGTGACCGGCTGGAAAGAAAACCTGCAGAGATGGGGACCCCTGGTCTACAGGGTTCTTGTAATGGTAGAAAAAAAACCTTTTTAGAGAGCCATAAACAAGTTTTCTATGTGCTAACCTAAACAAATATTCAATTTATGAATACTGAATCCTACTTCCAAATCCTACTACTTTCCATCCATCCATCTATCCATTTTCTTCCGCTTACCCGAGGTCGGGTCACAGGGGCAGCAGCCTAAGCAGGGAAGCCCAGACGTCCCTCTCCCCGGCAGATGCCAAGGTGTTCCCAGGCCAGCTGAGAGACATATTCTCTCCAGCGTGTCCTGGGTCTTCCCCAGAGGCCTCCTGCCGGTTGGACGTGCCCTGAACACCTCTCCAGGGAGGTGTCCGGGAGGCATCCTAACCAGATGCCCGAGCCACCTCATCTGGCTCCTCTCAATGAGTAGAGCAGCGGTTCTACTCCGAGTCTCTCCCGGATGACAGTGCTTCTCACCCTATCTCTAAGGGAGAGCCCAGCCACCCTGCGGAGAAAACTCATTTTGGCCGCTTGTATCCACGATCTTGACCTTTCGGTCACTTCACAAAGCTCATGACCATAGGTGAGGGTAGGAACGTAGATCAACCGGTAAATTGAGAGCTTCGCTTTTCGGCTCAGCTCTCTCTCTACCACGACAGACCGGTGCAGAGTCAGCATCACTGCAGACGCCGCACCAATCTGCCTGTCTATCTTGCATTCCATCCTTCCCTCACTCGTGAACAAGAGCCCGAGGTACTTAAACTCCTCCACTTGAGTGAGGACCTCATCCCCTGCCCAGGAGATGGCACTCCACCCCCTTCTGGGCGAGAACCATGGACTCAGATTTGGAGGTGCTGATTCTCATCCCAGCCGCTTCTCACCCAGCTGCGAACCGGTCCAGTGAGAGTTGAAGGTCACTGCTCGACAAAGGGCAGCCCTGGCGGAGTCCAACCCTTTTTGGAAACGGGTCTGACTTATTTCCGGCAATGCGAACATAACTCTGACACCGGTCATACAGGAAACGAACCGCCTGAATTAGGTGGTCCGATACCCCATATTCCCGGACCACTCCCCACAGTATTCCTTGAGGAACATGGTCGAAGGCCTTCTCCAAGTCCACAAATCACATGTAAACTGGTTGGGCAAACTCCCATACACCCTCAAGGATCCTGCCGAGAGTATACAGTTGGTCCACATTTTGAGGACCAGGACGAAAACCACACTGCTCCTCCTGAATCCGAGATTCGACTATCCGGTGGATCCTCCTCTCCAGAACCCCTGAATAGACCTTGCTTAAGGCTGAGGAGTGTGATCCCACGATAGTTTGAACACATCCTCCGGTCCCCCTTCTTGAAAAGCGGGACCACCCCCCCGGTCTGCCAGTCCAGGGGCTCCGACCCTGATGTCCACGGGATGCTGCAGAGTCGTGCCAACCAAGACACGGCCACAGCATCCAGGGCCTTAAGGAACTCCGTGCGGATCTCATCTTCCCCCGGGGCCTTGCCACCAAGGAGCTTTTTGACCACCTCGGTAACCTCAGCACCAGAGATAGGAGAACCCGCCTCAGAGACCCCAGCCACTGCTTCCATGTTGGAAGATGTGTCGGCGGGATTGAGGAGGTCTTGAAAGTATTCCTTCCACCGGTCCACAACATCTCGAGTCGAGGTCAGCAGCACACCGTCCCCACCATACACTGCGCTGACTGTGCACTGCTTCCCCCTCCTGAGATGGCGGATGGTGGTCCAGAATCTCTTTGAAGCCATCCAAAAGTCGTTTTCCTTGGCCTCTCCAAACTCCTCCCATGTCCGAGTTTTTGCCTCAATGACTACCAAAGCTGCAGACCGCTTGGCCTGTCGGTACCTGTCAGCTGCCTCCAGAGTCCCATGGGCCAAAAGTGCCTGATAGGACACTTTTTTCAGCTTGACGGCATCCCTCACCGCTAGTGTCCACCAACGGGTTACCACCTTACAGCCACAGCTCAGATCAGCCACATCGACAATGGAGGCACGAAACATCGCCCACTCGGATTCAATGTCCGCTGCCTCCCTCGGAACATGGTCAAAGCTGTCCCGGAGGTGGGAGTTCAATCTCCATCTGACAGTGGACTCTGCCAGACGTTCCCAGCAGGACCGGCATCCTCCCCCACCATCGGAACCGACTCACCACCAGGTGGTGATCGGTTGACAACTCCGCCCCTGTCTTCACCAGAGTGTCCAAACCATGTGGCCGGAAGTCCGACGACACAACCACAAAGTCAATCATCAAACTGCGGCTACTATTTTACTTAACAGAAATTCAGTTATCATGGTCAGGTCAGTAACCAATTAACCACGATAAATATGTTAACAGTTGGGGGCAGCCAGTGGTTGGAACCTAAAGCAGAGATGACAATGATGGTGAGGGAAAAAAGGGTTAATAACAAAAAGCACACTCAGAGTGGAAAAAATTCAAAAATAAAAAACCCACAAGTACAACATAAAGTCCCGGCAAAGACACACACAGGAAAACCTACAACAAAAGGAGCTGCTGTAAGCGCAGAACCAGAAAACATATTCTGAAAAATACAACAGGTAGCGAATGGCCAAAAGACAAGAAATGGTAGGGGTACCAAGTGATGGTGGAGCAGGAAGTTAGAGTAGACGTGGCAACAATACAGCAGCATGCGAGTGTCCAAACATGGCTTATGATGGGCATAATTACAATTGCGCCCAGGTGGATCCGCCCCAGCAGCACTGCTAGACCCTAAAAGGTGATCTGTATTTTAAAAGTATTACCTCTCAAGCAGGGAAAAGAGCCCAGAACATAATTTTGGCCTAGTTCCCGTCATCCAAACATGCATAGCTCTGGGGTAAAGTTCCTTGTTTCTTTTGTGGCCTCACGTGGTTGGAGTATATCTGCAGTTTTTTGGTGGTGAAAGCACTTCTGTCATCCTGACTTTCCTGATGTTATCCTGTTATCCAGTCTCTGAATCCAAATGGTACTTGTGGGACATTATGGACGATATGCGTGGTTGCCTGAGCTTACTATGATTCCGATCCAAGACCCACCAGAACAGTCCTTTTATTCTGGGGACCAGATGGAAAGCTGTGGTGGGCCTCCAGTTAACCTGGACTGTGGTAGGGAGTGCATACCTGCAAGAGTAATGTAGAAACACCCACTGAGCCACTTCATATTGTACATCTTCCTGGTATTAACTTTACTGAAAAGGTTTTCATTTGTAAATCTGAAGGTCAAATCTGAGGTCTTTTGCAATCAGCATTTTAGTCTTGCATCTACTGGCACAAAAATGAGCCAAATGATTAGTAGATGTCAAAGAAAGTTTGCTCTTGGGCTGGAGAATTGTTCCTCAGTAATATACCCAAGCAGTGTGGCAGGGTATTCCATGTGGACCTCCATGACCAAGCAGTCCTGCTGATGTTATGCAAGCATCAGCAACAAAAGCACCATAGAACTTTTGTTTTGGATGTGCCTGGGAAATCGTGAAAAGAACATTGAGAAGCTCGGCCTCTTTTAGGCCCCTTATTGACAGGGACCGAGCCAAAGTTGGAATGAAAAGCTTAATTTGCCTCTTGTTAAGAACAGCAAAGTACCGAGAAACCCCTATCTCAATCCCATCTCAATCCTGCTGCACACCTTTATGAAAAAGTAAAACTTGACTTTGAAAGACTGCTCTTTTATTTGATTCCCATTTTGTTGGTAGGCAACAATAACAACTCCCGCATTAAAAAGCTTACTGGTACCTGATCCCACTCTATAATATTGTAACACACAGTATAGCCATGGCCTTGGACTTCCTCCATCACAACAATGTTATTCAAAAGTGGTATTGCTATAATAAGAGTTATTACTTTGGGATACAGACAAAAACACAACACAGTCATTGTTCTGTCTTTGGATCCCATCTAAATCTCCATGATCAGTATGGTTCTTGCTTCGATACAGAACTGATAGATGGAAGATGCAAAAGGAAGTGAAACCTTTTATTCAGAACTGAAATGTAATCCAGTAGGGATGTCTGATAATATTGACCTGCCGATATTATTTTATACTGTATGTATATATTAGAGCTGTCAAAGCTAACACGTTAATGGCGCGTTAACAAAAGTGTCCTTTAACGGCACTACATGTTTTAATGCGCAATTAAAATCCTGTTTGACCCTCGTCCCACACTGTGGTATTTGGGGATAATGCTATGTCATTGACACTAGCATTGTAGCGTATGTACATTATATCTATCTACTTTATCTTATTTACTATGGATCGTGCAAAACTGACCGGAACAACATCAAATTTAAAGCACTAAATAAATAGAGAACCACCGTGCACTAGTTTTTCAGCAAAGTTGTGTAGCGCAAAAATGCACATTAGCACTCAAAAAGATCATTAGCTCTTACCTTTATGCGTTCCCACATAGTATCAGCATATGGGAGCAAATATGAGGTGAAAGAAAAAGAGTAAAAGCAGTGGTGTGACAACAGCGTTTGAAAACGAAGACGGTGCATTCAAGGACCACCAAATAGTGGGACAAATCGCCGCTGACGTAAAACATGAAAAAAAGATTTCGAACTGCTCAAAATATTAGGCTTCCAAACAGATTCAATATTTTTGACATACGCAACTTCCCTCTGCTGGAAAAGAGCCATCCACCATCACCGCTTCCAGCCACTGAGTCCAGAAGAGATCCTCCACGTATGCACTTAACCCAAATAAATTCAAGAACTCCCTTCACAAAAGTCTTAATTCCACAATGCACACCTGCTCCAAGGCGCACAGTGTCCAAGTCACTGATGAACTCACCAAGTTCCTCCTCCTCGTCATCCAACCCCGGAAGTAAAAGCTCACCCGCCACCGTGCCTTGTCCTCTCTTCCTCGTAACAACGCTAATAGTTGGTGACTCCGTTGTCAGCAATATCCGTTTCTTCAACGCTATCACATGATGTGTGTTTTACTTCACATGCTCCAATCTCTTCTTCAAACCTCACCAGCCTCCATTCGACGAGTGGTAGTTCACGTGGGCTCTAACGTCACATCCCTACATCAGTAGGAGGTCACCAAAAAGCACTTTGTCAAACCCTTTGGACTTCCTGAGGAGTTGCAGGAAGGCAGTCTTCATCAGTGGACTGATCCACACAACTGGCAGGGGAGCAGGACGTTTCTCCAGGATCCTGAGTTTAAACACCTGGCTTCAGTCCATCTGTGCAGTGCAATACATTCTATTCATAGAAAACTTCAATCTGTTCTGGAACCGCTTCTCCACAAACAAGCAAGATGGCATCCATCCCAACCGCCAGAGAAGCTATGTGCCAATTGGTATACAAAGCCACCTCAGCTGCTTTACTACCACCAGCCACGCCTTCTCCTCTCCCTCACTGTTATCACGTCAAACATTGCGCTCCTCTGACAGCGTTCCCTGCCGGCCACACCACACCGACCATAAGTGTCTGGAATCAGCAAACATCATTGATCCAGATGTTAATTTTATAAATTCATTCATTCATTCATTCATTCATTTTCTATGCCGCTTATCCTCATTAGGGTCACGGGGATGCTGGAGCCTATCCCAGCTGGCTTTGGGCGAGAGGCGGTGTACACCCTGGACTGGTCGCCAGTCAATCACAGGGGTCGCCAGTCAATCACAGGGAATTTTATAAATGTAGTTGATAATAATTGTATTGAGACTGTGCCTGTACTACGGCCCTGTAAATCTACACATCGCCATAGAAACCTAATACCAATCAAATCTACCGACTCACCAGTGCAGCAATGTTTCAAAATGAAACAAATGAAACCTAAACTTCATTATCAAACATTGTTCTCAGTACTTCGCACTCAGCCCAGAATGTTCCTTCTTGTTCCTATGTTTCATACACACCTACTACGTGTTCAAAGATGCTACTAACTAGTCAACGCAACTATTCTCAATATAATCAATATGTCACAGTGACAGGCTACAATCCACAGTGGCTGTGATCAAGCCGCTTCCTAAAAAACCTAACCTTGATCCACATCTCCTGGCTAATTACAGACCAATATCCAACCTTCCATTTTTTTCCAAGATCCTAGGGAAAGTAGTTGCCTATCAATTACACCATTTCCTTCAAAGGAAATCTGGCAGGAACAGGTCTTTCAGTCAGGATTTAGGACTCGTAAAAATTACCTTTTCACAGCCTCAGACAAAGGCCTTGTTTCAGTGTCAGTTTTACTAGATCTTGGAACAGCATTTGACACAATTGATCACCAAGCTCTAATATAGATTGCCTATCCAGACACGTGAATTTCAATCATGGCTTCCCTCAGGGTTGTGTGCTCGGACCAGTATTATTCAGCCTTTACAAGTCCCCTTTAAGTAATGTCATCAGAAAGCACTCTGTTAATTTCCATTGCTATGCAGGCGACACACAACTGTACTTATCAATGAAACCTAACCATGGTAGTCAGTTATCCAAACTCCAAGCGTGCCTAACCGACATGAAGAGCGGGATGACTTCAAACTTTTTGCTATTAAACTCAAATAAAACTGAAATCATAGTCCTTGGTTCCTCAGAGACTTGCAAATGATATTACTGCTTTAGATGGTCTTGTACTCAACCCCCAAAATATAGTCAGAAATCTTGGTGTCATGTTTGATTAGGATCTTTCCGTTAGTTCACAAATATCACAGGTGTCAAGAACACCATTTTTTTATTTATGAAATGTAAAGAAAATCAGAAAAGTCCGGCCACTACCAGATGCAGAAAAACTTGTTCATGGTATTGTGACCTCCATGTTGGATTATTGTAACGCTTTGTTAATAGGCTGCCCTAAGGGATCTTTATAAGACCTTCAGTTAGTCCAGAATTTTGCCGCACGAGTCCTAACTGGAACCAAATGTAGAGATCATGTATTAGCCTCACTGCACTGGTTACCAGTACAATTTGGAATTGAATATAAAATTCTCCTTCTTACATATAAAGCGCTACACAATCAGGGACCAGTATATCTTAAAGAGCTCCTAGAACCCTATCAACCCAAAAGAACACTGCGCTCACAGAATTTACACATATGTGTCTCTCCTAGAATGTTTAGAAGTAGAATGGGAGGTAGATCCTTTAGTTACCAGGCTCCTCTGTTATGGAACCACCTGCCCGACTCAATCCGGGGGACAACTCAAAACCCACCTCTTTGCTAAAGCATGTAGTCAGAACTGACCCTTGATATACTAAAACTTATCAGAGACAATTATTTTTGTTCCATGAGACTAGGATTTCTGGCTTTATCTACCATGTATGCCTCTATTCTTTTTATATCTCAGCCCAACCGGTCGAGGCAGATGGCTGCCCCGCAGAGCCTGGCTTCTCTTCAAGGTTTCTACCACCAAAGGGAGAGTTTCCTTGCCTTTGTTGCTAAATGCTTGCTCGTGTGGGTTTACTGTTGGCTCTCTGTGACCTGTATGTGTGAAGTGCCGCAAGTTGACTGCTGTTGGGATTTGGCGCTATACAAATCAATTTGAATTTTTTTTTTTTTTTTTTTAAAAGGACACTGTTTGTACATTTGCAAAAATAAATTCATTTTTTTTTTTTTTTTTTTAAAAGGACACTGTTTGTACATTTGCAAAAATAAATTCACAACATTTCTGCAACTCACTGGAGATTCTGCTCTGGATTCATAGTATACAATTCTACAAAAGGTGGAGGTTGACTCTCAGGGTTGTCAAAGGAGGTTTCTGGGAGAGCCCAATACATCCCTGATATGTATAAAGAATTGTTGTATTTACTGTATTCTATTCATTTTCTTTCCATCACACATAAAAACAACAAACGCTAAAGTTGGGCATGCACCAATGACTGACGCAATTGTGAGACTGGCATTGTTGTATGTTCTATGGCAGTGTGAATAGTCAGTAAAAGATGTACATTGTACAGTTAGAACATGGGTCAGCTGGAATAGGCTCCACGCAGGAAGAACAATGAGCAAAAGCCACTTCCTGAGTAGAGTTGTCTCCATGACGTCTTCATGAGCGAGGACTTTGACGGTGGACTGTTAGTTTTAGATGGACTGTGGAATGAACATAATTGGAGAGGGTGTGTGTGCCACTGGATTATTCTTAACACCATTGCTCACTTCCCGTGAACGTTCAATGTGAATATGATTTTTCCAGAGCCAGTATTCCCTTTACAAGATCCAACACCTGCCGGTAACTTGTTTGCCATGTAGCAATAAAAATATACTAATAACAGTACTTAATCTGGTTAGTCACATTGGACTGTTATTATTTTGAACACAACCGTCTATACCAGGGGTCGGGAACCTTTTGTGTTAAACGACACATATTTTCAAATGTATTTTCGTGAGAGTCATATCCTTTTTTGTAGTGAATACAACTAAAAACAATTTTAGTAGGTAATAAGTCTCTGAATTGGATGGATTAAAGTCCTGAGAAGATTTTATTTTTTGAATGTTATTTTGTGATTCCTGTCATGTTTTACTTTAAAATGTCAGCCAAAAACATAACATAAAACAAAAAATGTATTTTTTTTAATAATATGACTTTATTCGCACAATTTTTTAACTATATTTCCAAATTAATTTTTCCCCAACCTAATATTCCAAAAATTACAACTTATATTGTTTTGTTTGTTTTTTACAATTGGGACATTTAAAAAAAATCAAAATTAAATTTTAAAAATAGTAAAATGGCATTATTTTTACTCATAATGTTTATTAACAAGTTTATTCCCGTAAAATTGTGACTTTTTTCTCTTAATATTTTGACTTTCTACTCATAAAATTACAGCAGTTGTTTTCTATTCCTTTTTATTTTCAAATTTTTTCAACTTTTCTTGTAATCGTGAAGTTATTCCTGTAATATTTTTACATTATTTTTGTAATATTATAACCTTTCCCACAACGTAATTTTCCAAAAACATTTTTTGGTTAGATTACAACTTTTTTCTTCTAATATTTTGACTTTATTTTTTGTAAACTTGCTGCTCATTTTTCAATTGTAGCTGTTTCCTTTATGTTTTTTGTTCAGTTATATTTTTAGATTGTGCTGCGGGCCAATAAATCACTCAGACTGCACTTCGAACACCCCTGTTGTAAAGCAAGGTAGGTTATTTATATTTTTAGAGGAAAAAAAAAAAATATTGTATATTTATATATTGTGTATATATATATATATGTAACATATATGTGCGTTCCTAAACGCCATAACATGTATTTATTTACATTTTTTCCCCTAAAAATATATATATTTTATCTTATTGAGTACTAATGTGAATATTTTTGGTGCACTCTCTGAAAAACCCGTCCAAGCTTGTAATGGTTGATGGTGGGTCTACATGCATTTCGGTGCTTTAAATTTTCAAACTTTAAATTTTCAAACTCTCAATACGTCTGTAGTTCATTCCGCCTCTTCCGCCTCTTCCGGACTTCTTCATTGTCCCTACCGCAAGATGCACTCAGGGACACCCCGCACATCACAACTTCTTATGTGTGTTGTGCTACCATTAGAGAAACTACTGTTAGGTAAATAGATTTTCAGTCATCTTTTAGCTTGATTTGGTTTTAGGTTCATTCGGAGCTGTTAATACATACAAATACAGTACATAGAATTCTGTCCTGTCTTTTGTATTTAATTCGATAAAATACAGAAAAAAGTGCATATTTGAGACATGCTTACAATTGATGACTTGAAGAGAAAGAATGTGCTGATGAGCTTGGCACATCCTTGCATGTGCATCACCCTCCATCACTCTGAAGTGTGAAAGCCACTCCTTAATATGTGGTTCATGATGCTATGCTAAGCATCATTTGAAGAACAGTTAACAATGGACATTGAAGAACATTGAAAACACCACTTGCTAGCAGATGTTACCATTGGTTTACCACATTGCAAAAACATGCATGTTAGGTTCATTGGCAACTCTAAATTGTGGCTGAATGTGAACGGTTGTTTGTCAATACAGTGTGTGCCCTGCGATTAGCTGACGACCATTCCAGGGTGCACCCCGCCTCTTGCCCTGCGACTCTGGTGAGGATAAGCAGCATGGAAAATGGACAGATAAATGGTACGATACCATAAATTTCCTTTCCGATCCGATACTAAGCAAAATTCAGGATGGTATCGGCGATTTGTGGTATGCATAATTTCCATGAACTAAATATAACTATAACTAATTGTAATGCACAAAGCGATGTCTTCTAGTCAGCAAATCCCTCTCCCACGTTGTCCGTGCTTTGCTTTTTGTAGTTCATGCCTTCTTCCTGCTTCCCCTGTCTGTTTCTGCAGCTGCGAGGTAATACACTTTTACCTTACTTTTCTGCAATAAGAGCTTCTTCCCTAAAGTTCAACATCTTGTAAGTCTCTTGCAAATAAAGGAATAATTAAAGCTAGGGGTGATGCTTGCTATAGCCATCCCCCGCAATATTGCAGAAATTAACTAATGATCACCGTTTTGTGGTAGTCTATGGTTTATTATTAAAATGCATTATTAAAATGCAAGTGATGTCTCGTATACTGGTCACTAGGCAGAATTAATGTTACATGGATGATTTCCCCCTTACATTACCCTACCTTGGGATGCAGAGTGAAAAAAAAGAAGTCTCCCATTATCCTCCCATTTCATGTGGAAGTGGTAAGTTTGTGGCTTTTTACTTTGTCCTTCTTCCCCACTCCATTTGAAACCCTTTCTTGAGTTTAGAAAAAAAAATTGAGGCTAACTGGTTACTTTGCTAGCTAGCGGCCATCTATAGTGCATCAATCCATCCATTTTCTATGCCTAAATCTGAATTGTAAGACAAAGAAGTGTTTGACTTTAGAGGTTCCCCGGGATTAGGAAATCTTATCGATCAAGACCTTTTCAAGGAGGGTGGGAAGTGCTAGAAGACCTCAGGGGAGGAGCAGCTGCTTTATAAAAATGATGGTATGGTAATGGAAATGGTTGAATTTCATTTTGAACATGCATACAGGTTACATGGAACTGCATCTCAAGCTACAAGTCAGTTGCATATGTCCAAAAAGGAAGATAAAAGGAAGAAGCAAAGCTTATTTAATTTCTTACTTACCATACTTCTTGTGTTCACTGTGTACCATTTACAAATTTGGAAATAGAACCTATCTCTGTGTGACGTTTGCAAGTTTTCCTTGCAAATGTGTACTCCGCATTCCAAAAACAGGCATCATTGTCCATAAGTGTGAATGTGAGTGTTTGTCTATGTGTCCTGCAATTGGCTGGTGACTGGTCAGGGCTGGACCGCTCCTCTCGCCCCAAAGTCAGCTGAGATAGGCTCCAGAATACCCCCTAGTGAAGATAAGCGGCATAGATGATGGGTGGATGGATGGAAGTACAACCTATTTGTAAATATTTAATAATGTGATGAAAAGTTAATAGTTGTAGGGTGAGGAGCTCGGCCATCCGGGAGGAGCTCAGAGTAGAGCCGCTGCTCCTTCACATCGAGAGGAGCCAGTTGAGGTGGCTCGGGCATCTAGTCCGGATGCCTCCCGGGCGCCTCCCTGGTCGGGAGAAGGCCCCCGGGAAGACCTAGGACACGCTGGAGGGACTATGTCTCACAGCTGGCCTGGGAACGCCTTGGTGTCCTCCCGATGGAGCTGGAAGAGGTGGCCGGAGACCGGGAAGTCTGGACTTCCCTACTGAAGCTGCTGCCCCCGCGACCCGGACCCGGATAAGCGGAGTAAAATGGATGGATGGATGTTAATAGTTGACAAAAACTCGTTGTTGAGTAAGTACAGATGTAGGGGGCCTTATATTATATATATATTTTTGTCAATATGCCGATTTTGTCCAACTACTAACCATGTTCTAATGAAAATACCATCATATTATCTCAGGTCATCTGAAAATGTGCTAATGCTTTCAAGTTGCATTAAAGCAGTAGTTTCTGAATGAGTGAACAACTGTTTTGGGCCCCAATTAGTGTAAAATAGTTTCCTTCCGTCACAAAAAGAAGCATTCAGTCAATCAATTCCAACTGAAACGTAACTCTCCATTGACTTTTGGCCTACGGCCTTTGCGACCGGGAACAGTTGGCTACAATCATGTTGTTTGGGAAAATTCAGACATGGGGTATAATCAATGTAGTCTAGACTTCACAATCTTTCTTTTCAGGCTGACGTCTTGACGGCATGGCACATTAGCTACCAATGGGCCTCCAACACTTCTGCTGCCACAACCCCATTCTCTGTTTCTCTCAACATCACATTGCGTGCAGAAAAGAACTGTTTCATTCCCTGCTGATTCTCTAAGTTTACTCTTTTAGAAAAATATGAACAGTCCAATGTAAAATTATTTTTCATTGATGCCAACAGAAAAAGTGGTTTAGTCTTGTAGTGGTGAAGACTTGTAGGCAAAGCCCAGAGAATCAGAATTCCTAGAATTCCTGCATCTTATGTTGACAATCAGCTATTTATCACAGGTAACGGACACCACTTTATCCTCATTCTTTCCCACAGCGCCACAGGAGGATACTGATTGTCTACACACTTCGATGGGGAAGCATAGAGTGGGTTGTGCCGCAGTGCCAAACTGGATGGCCATTGGATAAATGCTGGGCTTTGTCCCGCCCCTCAAATTGTCAGCTTTTCTTTGATGGGGCAGTGGGTGGGGCCAGCTCCTGCATGATGATTGGATAATCAGTCTGTGTCCCTTTTTGATTGTCAGTGAAATGAGCGAATTGGCGATCTTGAAGTACAAACTTTGACAGGATCTTTTACCAGGTTTTTTGTTCCTTTGTTCAGAACCGATTCGGAGTTTCCCCAGCAACTTTGTCTTTGTTAAAAATGAAAAGGAACGAAAGACAGGATTTACAGTACATATAAGCTAGAATTTACGTATAAAAATAAACAAAATGAGGCTGAAAAAAATTAGCTTCCCCTTCTTGAATGACCAGCATCTGCCATTGGCTGCAGGATCTCAATCCATCACAGCAAAGTCTCTTATTAATGTTTTTATCGCTGATTGTGCTCCCAACTCCCTCGACATCAACAACCAGCTTCTCCCTTGTTATTCTGTGCTGCTTTCGACGCTTTTTTTTTTCTCACCAAGCTTCTTTTATATGCTCTCATAGTCCATTCCAGTCTACAGTTCTGTGGTCTTGCCCATAGTGGTGGATAGGTGTGAATGGAAGACAGTCTGCATGAAAGGTGTCTTTTATCGACATCATAACTGAGATTAGAAGTACTTTCTTAAAAGGACAGGACTAATTTGTGTGTTTCATGGACATTAACTGTTCTGTGGGGGTCACAATGCTTGCTGCTTGGTGGATCAAAATAAACTGCTCCAAAAAAAAGGAACGACTGAACACTTCCAATGCTGAAATGCTCCATTTGAAAAATTGTATTGACGTAGTTAAATGTGAAAAAAAGAAAATAATTTAAGAATAATCAATGAAAATCTGACATCTGAAGATCTATATAAAGAATCATACTCAAAATAAAAGTGTAAAAATCAGATCAGAGGCGTGTGTGTCCGTGTGTTCAATGGACCTGCTTTTCTTAATGATTTGATGTTAGGAAAGATGTGGAATGTAAATGACATAAATGTGCTCAAAGCCTTGATGCTTGATTAGTGTGCTTGTCTAAAAGGAAACATGTGCTCTCAAAGGAAGCAATCACTCTGTCAAACAGCTCCTTTGGGAACACGAGTGACGTAGAACAGAACTTCTAGTAAAAAAAACTAAATAAAAACGTCAACACAAACAATTCCCAGTCAAATGATGGCGGATATAGCACATAGAAGACATTAGTGTTGTTTTTTGTAAAATACTGATAATTTTAAATGTCAAAGGTGCGTGATATAGCTGTATTCTAAACTTGACATTTTATTTGCATCTCAGCTGGAAAAGGTTATTAGTATCATCTGGGCCATACTTTGGACACAGCTGGGCAGTGTTCCTCCTAATTTTCTATTAGAATAGTACAATAGTAATAGTATTTGAGCATACACACAAACCACCTGAGCTTTCCCTGGACCTCTGTGAGTGCAGTTAAACATGCGGACTGTAGTTTTGCACTTGTCCAAACCTGAGAAGTCGAGGCAGTCCAACTTCTATTCTGTGGTATTCGTGTAAGTGTGGGTTCAAACAGAATATATATTTAGCTTCCTTCATTCTCGACCTCTGGGAAAACAAGCCATGGTCTCATACAATTAACACCTAATTTATCATTTTATTTTCCATTTGTCATATTCTTTACCATTTACACTACTACATAACACACTGTTAAAAAAATTAATTGGCGGCATAAGTAAATACTCTATGTACTAACCGGATCTTATCATGGGCTGAACATTGTTCATTATTGTGTTATATGTTGGTACCTCCTGCACCTTCTCCTCCTCCTCGGTGGCCAGTGGCTTTGATATGGATGTGGTTAATTGTAAACAAACCATTAATCGAACGTACTGACATCTTTGATTGTGTAACCGAGAATTGCAAAAATGATGATAATGAATTGGGAAACAGAACTTCATCTCACATGCAAACACAAGTGACAAGGGCCAGACCACCAACTTGCTTCGGATTTCATCCCCGTTATGCATAGTTTTTTACATATACATATTCATATTACAAATATAGATTACTAAATACGAGTGTCTTTATTAGTGGGGAAAAAATGCTCAACTTACCGGTGGCCACCGAGTACATCTGGCGCTCTGATAGTTTTTATTTCTGCCTTTTTCTCACATCATCGAGCTCATTTTCGCAGGGTTCCCTTTACGTCATGGCAAACCTGATTCACGATACGTGTAATCTCCTCCCAGGCCACTTTTGCATCATCAGCTCTTGGAGGTCTGCTCGCGTGACCATATACAATATTCGCCCACTGCGAGCTTGGACCTCCTGGACCAAAACATCACTTTCTGTCTGGGAGAAGTTTGGCCGTCTTCCTCTGTCATCATCCACATTCAACGAAACTTGTAATTCGCTTCGCCAGCGCCGCATTTAAAGGTGAGGAGAGGAGCTTATTTGATTGGTGAAGATTTGACCCGGTTTTGTTAAACCCAGTCACGCTTTCTCTCCTCCCTCTTTGCCACATGCGCCGTTAGGAGGGATGGGGGTTGCGCCTGGCACAAAATTGCAAAATGCGCCTAGAACACGCTCCATTGGCGAGGCGCAGGCAAGGCATGGCTGAGGTTCGAAATTAGAGCCCTAGAACTTAAAAAAATTGAATGAGCCCTGCTTTTTAAGGTTACATTCCATACGGCTGTTTACTAAATAAGTCAGACTGCATAAATCATGAATCATTAAACAGCGCAGTGGGACAGAGCCTGCGGCTTGCAGGGATTTAGATTAATGCTTCTTTTAAATTTCCCACATCAGGTCGTTCCATGGTATTTCTGTAGGATTAAGGGCAGGAATTCAGTGGCTCATTCCTAACATCACAAAGCCGTTGTTTAAGCATTTTCAATGTGATCTTCATGGGTGACTACCTTCATACTTTCCTGAAGGATTACCCCATTAACGAGGGCCTAGCGTCATGATAAAAGCACCACCGATATGTTCTACTAAGGCTTCTTATTCAGGCCAGAAGGGTGGCCAAGATCTCATGTGTTCCTCTCGGTGTGGTCTTTGTGCATGAAGAAGATACAAAAAGTTGCTTTGTGGAGGTATGGAAGTGTCTACGAGAGGTGGCAGTAGAGTTCCTGACGGGGTTGTTTAACAAGATCTTAGATAATGAGAAGATGCCTGAGGAATGGAGGAGAAGTGTGCTGGTGCCCATTTTTAAGAAGGGAGATGTGCAGAATTGTGGCAACTACAGAGAAGTAAAGCTGAGGAGTCATACAATGAAGTTATGGGAAAGAGTAGTTGAAGCTAGACTAAGGGCAAACGTGAGCATTTGTGAGCAGCAGTACGGTTTTATGCCAAGAAAGAGTACAACAGATGCAATATTTGCTTTGAGGATGTTGATTGAGAAGTACAGGGAAGGTCAGAGGGAGCTACATTGTGTTTTTGTAGATCTGCAGAAAGCTTATGACAGGGTGCCCAGAGAGGAACTGTGGTATTGTATGAGGAAGTCTGGAGTGGCAGAGAAGTATGTTAGAGCGGTGCAGGACATGTACGAGGACTGTAAGACAGTAGTGAGGTGTGCTGCAGGTGTGACAGAGGAGTTCCGAGTGAAGGTAGGACTACATCAGGGATCAGCTCTGAGCCCCTTCTTGTTTGCTATGGTGATGGACAGGCTGACGGACGAGGTTAGACAGGAATCTCCATGGACTATGATGTTTGCAGATGACATTGTGATATGTAGTGAGAGCAGGGAACAGGTGGAGGAGAAGCTTGAGGGGTGGAGGTTTGCCCTGGAAAGGAGAGGAATGAAGGTCAGCCGCAGCAAGACGGAGTACATGTGTGTAAATGAGAGGGACCCAAGTGGAAGAGTGAGGTTACAGGGAGAAGAGATAAAGAAAGTGGAGGATTTTAAGTACTTAGGGTCAACAGTCCAGAGCAATGGAGAGTGTGGAAAAGAGGTGAAAAAGCGTGTGCAGGCAGGCTGGAATGGGTGGAGAAAAGTGTCGGGTGTGATGTGTGATAGAAGAGTTTCAGCTAAAATGAAAGGAAAGGTGTACAAAACTGTGGTGAGACCAGCGATGTTGTTTGGTTTAGAGACAGTGCCGCTGAGGAAAAGACAGGAGGCAGAGCTGGAGGTAGCAGAGATGAAGATGCTGAGGTTCTCTTTGGGTGTGACCAGGATGGACAGGATCAGGAATGAGCACATCAGAGGGACAGCACATGTTAGAGGTTTTGGAGATAAAGTCAGAGAGCCCAGATTGAGATGGTTCGGACATGTCCAGAGGAGAGATAGTGAATATATTGGTAGAAAGATGCTGAGTTTTGAATTGCCAGGCAGGAGGCCTAGAGGAAGACCAAAGAGGAGGTTTATGGATGTAGTGAAAGAGGACATGAAGGTAGTTGGTGCAAAAGAAGAGGATACAGAAGACAGAGTTAGACAATTGATTCGCTGTGGCGACCCCTGAAGGGATAAGCCGAAAGGAAAAAAAAAAAGAAGAAGAAACTTTTGGAGAGTAAATAGGTACAGAATTTGCAAAACAAAGAATTAAGCCATATTTATTTCAACCACCGCTGATGAAACTAGTCTGAAAAGGAAGAGTCATGGAGATGAAGAACAGTTGGCTTTAAAACACAGAATGATAAGTGTTAATTGGCTTGGAGTCGCTTATCCTCCAATGGTTTGAAATCGGCTTCTTAATCAGCGTAAAAGGGTCTCCATAGCTGTTTTTTTTTTTTGCTGTCAAACCACCACGGTTAACATCCATCCATTTTCTATGCTGCTTAAGTTTTGTAACATGCGTGATGGTTTCGATGTGTGTCGCTATAGTAGATAACGCAAGTCCTAATGCTCTGTGGCAACTTTGACGTGGTTCGTCTTCCTGTGTAGTATAGCATCAGGAAAAGCATCCTAGCATCCAAAATGTGTTTACAGAGTACTTTCAAGCCGAAGGCTTCTTCTAAAGGTGTTTGTTTGAAGCACTCTGTAAAATGGTCTCTGCAAATAAAAGACTGTGTTTGCCATTTGTCTCTTGTTCTCTGCACTTGCTTTGTCCATTGTTGCCAAATTGAAAAGGAAAGTCCAATAAACATGATAAAGCAGTATCCAAAGTGCAAAAATACATACAAGCAGCAATAAAGCCTCATTTTCAGGGGAATGCCTCCATGTACATACATTGATAGGGTTTCACAGTGCAGGGATTGCAACATCAACATAAGATTAAACACTCTTAATAAACAATATAATCATCAAACTTACTTATTCATATAACTCACACAGACGTGTCTCCTTGCTTTTTTCTGTCCCTCTAGGATGCGTCGGGTCTACCCATAGGGGTACACATACCCCACTTTAGGAACCCAGGCACTACATTTTTCCTTATGTTGACCTCAGTTTTTTATTCTGATCGACCCTTCCTTGACCTTCCTTGACCCTTTCTGCCTTGTTACGAGCAAGGTAGGTCCACCCCAGCTCTGCAAGCGTTGGCAGTGAAGGAAGACTGGACACTGATGTGATTTTCCTTGTTTTGCCAGCATCTTCCTCATTGTTCCTTGTTACCTATTTTTTATTGCGCCTCCCCCCCAATACTATGCCACATCTTATCTTATCTGTCTAAATAAACAATCACAACACCTGTGCTTGCATTTAGGTGCTCAGGAAGTAAATGCAACGTGGAAAAGGAGTGCAAAGCAGAGGAAAGTGTCGTAAAGCAAATGTTTTGAATGATTTTGCATTATGCTGGTACACACGAGTGCTGAATTGAAGCCTTGGCTGAGTGCAGGCCAGAGCTGCACATATGGGATAGTTGTGGTTCATAAACACGGTAGCAGGCAGTTAACTGCATCATAAACAAATGTCCAAATGCTACAAAGCCAGATAAACTCTTCTTATTTTTATGTGTTTTATGTTGCATCCTAAATATTGCACTTTTCACTTGCATAATGAAACAGAGCCAAGTAAGGTGCCTGTATTCAAGCACTTGTAAAGTGCAAGCACTTCCAGTGTAAAGGTAGCTCGCCATCCCTAATAATCCAAAATAAAATCAATCTACATTTTTGGACCGGTTGAAAAATTGCAAGAATTTACATTTTGCGCTGTTTGAGCTTAAAGAGGTTTTGCATTGAGCTTCAAAATGCAAATTGGAGCGAGACATCACCTTTTAAGTATCCAATTTATTGCAAATAGCCATTTAAGCAGGGGTGTCAAAATTGTTTTCATTGAGGGTCACGTACTGTGCATGCCAATTTAAATATAAATAAAATGCCATGATATTATCACACATTACATTTGATTATTATTATATTCTTACTAACAAAATGATAACTTGCTTTTAAATGTGAAGTGAAGTGAGAATGTCAAGGTGACAAGCAGACATTCAAGTGTTTATTTTGATAACAAACAATTTGGAATATCATGTCCATGATCAGAGAATGTTGCATTTTTCTGTCTAAATGAAAGAACAAATACATTTAGAAGAAAAAAGGTGATGTGCATTTTTGACACACAATATTTGGAGGCTTTTGTGGGTCACATAAAATGATGTGGCGGGCCACATCTGGCACCCCGGCCGTGAGTTTGGGACAGGTGTATTCAAATACGTTAGGCTGTTCATCAGATGATCAAATGTTTAAGAGCAAAGCTTTTAAAAATCAAAATCTTGGCAGAAATATGAGTACATTGTCATGTTCTGTCAGGTATTCACATTGTTATGTTCTCTGGATGGAAAAGGCAAAAAAGCTTTCTCTCTTTGAACACGGTGGGATTGTTGAGCTGCATAAGCAAGGCCTCTCACAGCGTCACATTGCTGCAGATTTTGGACGCAGTAAGACAGTCAATAGAAACTTCTTCAAAAATTCTTTAGGGTTTTGGAACGAAAAGTCAAGTGGAGGACTCAAAAAAATACTACTGGGCCTTCGACTGGCTGTCCGCCAAGACACAAGACTATACTATTTTATGACTTACTAAATACGTTTTTAACATTAATAGAGCCCACCTTTACTCTTAACACCCACCTTTACTCTCCACTTACCTAATATAGTAGATAATAATAATAATAAACATAAACTGTTCCTGACTTCTATGCAATGTTGTAGAGGCGTGTCTACTAAGACAGTCCCCCAACATCCAGAGCCTTGAGCAATTCAGGGCAAAACTCGTCCACTCCCGGAGCCTTGCCACTGGGAAGCGTGTTAACTACCCCAGTTACCTCAGCCACGGTGATAGAACTGTCCGTGCACGTGTCCTGAGACTCTGCTTCCTCTTCGGAAGGTATGTCAGTGGGATTGAGAAGGGCCTCAAAGTAGTATTCCACCTACCGACTATATCCTCAGTCGAGGTCAGCAAGGACCCGTTCGCACTGTAAACAGTGTGAACTGGGGACCGCTTCCCATTTCTGAGGTGTCGGACGGTTTGCCAGAACCTATTCGAGGCCCACCGAAAGTCGTGCTCTATAGCCTCACTGAACTCTTCCCACGCACTGGTTTTTGCCTCGACTACCGCCAAAGCCGCGTGCCGCTTGGCGTGCCGGTACCTGTCAGCTGCGCCTGGGGGACGGCATTTGGTGCTGCCGACGCGACATTGTTATGTGACGTCTCCACAGGGCAGCTCTTCCCATGGTGCTAGTAGTTCCGAAGCTCCGGGTGTTTTGCAACAATGCTAGTGAGACATTCACCAAGCACCTTCCGAGTTCATTTCCGGTTTACGAGAGTGATGGCAATGTGTTGTTGGTTGCCGTTGAGTGGAGAGTAACCAGTTGTGCCACTTACCTCACCACCTGTCTTGTTGTAAAACACATGTCCACAGTAGAAATATTTCATACTTGGCACACACTGGGCACACTTATTCATGATGAGATATTGGCAAGTTTTCCCAGTATTCTTCCACTTTTTCATAATGCCTTGGCCAGTTCTTAGCCTGATTTCATTGTTTAATCAATCTCCTTAGATGATTTCTCCTGCTTGATACCAACCATCTTAGCCTTGAGAAACAGAACTTCCACCACGACTGCTCAATTGTAAACAATCAACTTTGCTGTTGAAAATGTGAGCGAAAACATGAGCATGTGGACGTCCTGACCTGAGTCTTTGCATGCAACAACTGCTGACCATCTGGCCTCTAGTCTATGTCACACAGACAACATCTTGAATATTCTGTACACATTTGTGTCAAGCAAGTTACGCCCAAAATGTTTTGGGTTTTTTTTTGGCATGCAGCACACTCTAAAAAGAAAATGTAACCAAAAGATTTGAAAAATGACAAAAATTAAAAAAGCAGTAGTAATTTTACAAGAATAAAGTCACATGATTAAGAGAAAATAGTTGTAATATAATAAGAAAAAGTCAGAATTTTATGAAAATAATGTTGCACTATTAGAAGGAAAAGGTCCATCCATCAACCCATCTTCTGGAATGAAAAAAAGACTGAAGCCAAAGTATTCATCCAACAAAGCCAAAATATCTGTCTGTTTTTTTTACCTTGATGACATCCTTATTTTTTTCCACGCATTGTCACCATGTCTTGTCTTGCAGCATTTACTGGAAAACACTTTTTGTTAAACTACAGAAGTGTTCCTTCCACTCTTTTGCAGTGTCTTTCCTGGGGTTCGTTGTGGAGAAGGGCCAACTCAGACCTGACCCTGCCAAGATCCAGGGGGTGGCCCACTCCTACATCTAGAACACTTTTGCAGAGGTTCCACGGTTTTGCCAACTTTTACTGCTGTTGTATTTGCAATTTCAGTGAAGTAGCCGAACCTCTGAACAAGCTAACATCCTCTAAGGGTTCTTTTGATTGTCCGTCGGGGGTGCACCTGTGCTTCCAGCGCTTTAAGTCGTTGTTTTGTGCTGTTTTGGCCCCTAATCCTTCTCTCCCTTTCATTGTCGTGGTTGATGCGTCTGACACCGGGCATCGGGGCCGTGCACTCCCAGTGCACTTTGCTTCACCGGTTGAGGATGGCTCCCCAGAAACCATCCTTCCCCAGCTCCACGTCTTGGTCATCCCCAGTGGGAGGTGGAGAAGAGGGTGGCAGAGGCTGTTAATGACACACCTTCCCCAGCTGGTTGCCCACCTGCACATCTTTTTGTTCCTCGTGCCCTCTGTCCAGAGGTCTTGACCTGGGCACATTGTTCAAGGATTGCCTGTCATCCCGGAGCCAGACATACAGCCTTTCTCCTTTCTCAGCACTTTTGGTGGCCATCCCTCCACGCCGTCAGCAAAAGTTTTGTGGCAGCCTGCTCCGTTTGTGCCAGGATCAAGCCATCCCATCAGCCGCCAACAGGATTGCTTAGCCCTGGTCACACATCACCATGGACTTTGTGACAGGTCTGCCTGCCTCTAGGGTGTTCACCACCATTCTTACTAATGTGGACAGAATATCCAAATTCACTCATTTTGTGGCCCTCCACAGACTCCCCTATTCCCTGGAGATGGTCAAGCTTTTGTCCAGGATGTGGTTCGTCTCTATCGTATTCCTGTCCATGTGGTGTCGGCCAGAGGTCCTTAGTTATCCTCAGCCATTTGGAGGGCAAGTCTTTGGGGTCTTCTGTTAGCCTATCATCAAGCTACCATCCACAATCAAATGACCAGATGAAGCGGGCCAATCAAGACTTGGAATCTGCCTTAAGGTGCGTATGTCATCAGCATTCTACATCCTGGTCTCGTAATCTCCCCAGGTGGAATACGGCCATAACACACTAGTGTGCTCTTCCACTAGGCGCTCTCCTTTTCACGTGGTCCACGGCTTCCAGCCTCCGCTATTCCCTTCCCAGGAAGCAAAGTCTTCAGTCTCCTCTGTGGCTTCCTTTCTTCGCCGGGTCCAGTATTGGCCCGACTCAAGATTCCCCCTTCCCTTAGAACATACCCGGTGTTCCACGTGTCCCACGTGAAGCCGGTCGCAGCCAGTGACCTTAGTCCTCTACCAGCCAGTCCGCCCTTCTCTCAGGAGGCTGTCAGTTACTCTTTTGGGCTCTGCTAGTTGTCTCTTTTATCGGGGTGCTTTCGGACTTTATGTTGCACCGTAGATTTTAATTTTTTGTTTTTTTATACTCGATACCTAGAGCTATCTTGCCTCTATGTCTTATAATAGATTATTTTGAAATCATAATATGAGAAACAAAATAAACATTAATGGATACCGATATGTATAACATCAAATATTTCCTGTCGTGGAATGATTACATAGCTATTGTGAAGCTAATGAATACAGCATCTGTTTCTTGACGTTGCTGTAAACAACATTGTAAAACGGCTAATCAAACATTTGAGAAGTACTTGCGATTGGGCATGGCAAAGCGTGGCTCCAGGAACTCCACAAGTTTGGTGAATCCGGCAGAAGTGCATTTTTTGCAGAGGGATCTCCCCAAGATTTTACATTCACGCTATAGACATATAACGACTGAATGAATTTTGCGCACACCTCTAGAAATAAGTTATATATAGGAATAAAGTTAAAATATTATGGGAATAAAGTTATATTACAAGAAAAAAAACAACAGACTATTATGAAGATCAGTACTACATGACTCACAGGGTATGTGTTTTTTAGAACAAGTGTTGCTTTCATTGGGGTTACTATTCACCAACTTTTTTTTAAATATACCTGAAAGTTATGCAGCATGTAACTTTCTTGTTGTCTCATAACGATGGTGTGTTAAAGGTCGCGGAAAAAAGTGCGAATGAAAGCTCAGTGAAACACAATGAACCAAAGCAATGGGCTTTCTAACGGTATGATTTTTTACAATACAATTAGTATTTCCAAAATTCATATACATTTACATCAAATTCGGTGAGACCATGTGACCAACAAGTTTTCTCTTTCTCTTAATGCGGAGGAGCAGTGGTTCTACTCCGAGTCTCTCCCGAATGACAGTGCTTCTCACCCTCTCTCTAAAGGAGAGCCCAGCCACCCTGCGGAGAAAACTCATTTTGGCCGCTTGTACCCGCGATCAGAGGCAGAGGCCTTGGCGGTCCGATCCTCGGCTACAGAAGCTAGTTGTTGGTACGTGGAATGTCACCTCTCTGGCGGGGAAGTAGCCTGAGCTGGTGCGTGAGGTGGAGAAATTCCGGCTAGATATAGTCGGACTCACCTCAACCCACAGCAAGGGCCCTGGAACTCGAGAGGGGCTGGACTTCATTCCACTCTGGTGTTGCCGGCAATGAGAGGCGACGGGCAGGGGTGGAAACTCTTGTTGCCCCAAGCCTGCACGTTGGAGGTTAACCCAGTAAACAAGAAGGTAGTTTTCCTACGCCTTCGGGTGGGGGGACGGGTCCTGACTGTTGTTTGCGCTTATGCGCCAAACAGCAGTTCAAAATACCCGCCCTTTTTGGAGTCCTTAGAGGAAGTACTAGAGAGTGCTCCCTTAGGGGATTCCCTTGTTCTGCTGGGTGACTTCAACGCTCATGTTGGCAACGACAGTGAGACCTGGAGAGTTGTGATTGGGAGGAACGGCCCCTCTGATCTTAACCCGAGTGGTGTCTTGTTATTGGACAGCCGTGCTCGTCACGGATTGTCTCTAACAAACACCATGTTCAAGCATAAGGGTGTCCACATGTGCACTTGGCACCAGGACACCCTGGGCTGCAGTTCGATGATTGACTTTGTGGTTGTGCCGTCGGCCACACACGTCAACACGTACGGCCACATGTTTTGGACACTCGAGTGAAGAGAGGGGCGGAGCTGTCAACCAATCACCACCTGGTGGTAAGTTGGTTCCGATGGTGGAGAGGATGCTGGTCAGACCTGGCAAACCCAAATGCATTGTGAAGGTCTGCTGGGAACGTCTGGCAGAGTCCCCTGTCAGAAGGAGATTCAACTCCCACCTCCGGGACAGCTTTGACCATGTTCCGAGGGAGGCAGCGGACATTGAGTCCGAGTGGGCGATGTTTTGTGCCTCCATTGTGGATGCGACAGATCGGAGCAGTGGGTGTAAGGTGCTAGGTGTCTGTCATGGCGGTAATCCCAGGACCCAATGGTGGACACCAGTGGTGAGGGATTCCATCAAGCTGAAGAAAGAGTCCTATCAGGCCGTCTTGGCCCATGGGACTCTGGAGGCAGCTGACAGGTACCGGAAGGCCAAGCTATGGCGGTCGCTGAGGCAAAAACCTCGTCTCCGGCGGGGGAAGCAGTGCACAGTCAACACCGTGTATGGTGGGGACGGTGTGCTGATGAACTCAGCTCGAGATGTTGTGGACCGGTGGAAGGAAATACTTTGAAGACCTGAACATGGAAGCAGTGCCTGGGGACTCTGAGTCGGGTTCGTCTATCTCTGGGGCTGAGGTCACCGAGGTGCTCAAAAAGCTCCTTGGTGGCAAGGCCCCGGGAGTGGATGAGATCCGCCCGGAGGTCCTTAAGGCCCTGGTGGCTGTGGGCGTGTCTTGGTTGACACGACTATGCAGCATTGCGTGGACGTCGGGGTCGGTGCCCCTGGACTGGCCGACCGGGAGTGGTGGTCCCGCTTTTCAAGAAGGGGGACCAAAGGGTGTGTTCTGACTATCGTGGGATCACACTCCTCAGCATTCCCAGTAAGGTTTATTCAGGGTTTCTGGAGAGGAGGATCCGCCAGATAGTTGAATCTCGAATTCAGGAGGAGCAGTGTGGTTTTCGTCCTGGTCGTGGAACTGTGGACCAGCTCTATACGCTTGGCAGCGTCCTTAAGGGTGCATGGGAGTTTGCCCAACCAGTCTACATGTGTTTTGTGGACTTGGAGAAGGCATTCGACCGTGTTCCTCAGGGAATACTGTGGGGAGTGGTCCGGGAATATGGGGTATCGGACCACCTAATCCAGGCAGTTCGTTCCCTGTATGACCGGTGTCAGAGTTTGGTTTGCATTGCCGACAATAAGTCGTTCCAGTGAGGGTTGGACTCCGCCAGGGCTGCCCTTTGTCACCGATTCTGTTCACTACTTTAATGGACAGAATTTCTAGGTGCAGCCAGGGCGTTGAGGGGTTTCAGTTTGGTGGCCGCAGGATTCGATCTCTGCTTTTTGCAGATGACGTGGTCCTGTTGGCTTCATCGAGCAGTGACCTTCAATTCTCACTGGATCAGTTCGCAGCTAAGTGTGAAGCGGCTGCGATGGAAATCAGCACCTCCAAGTCCGAGTCCATGGTTCTCGCCCGGGAAAGGGTGGAGTGCCATCTCCGGGTCGGGGATGAGGTCCTGCTTCAAGTGGAGGAGTTGGGTCTTGTTGGGAGTTGGGAGGGGGGTATTCAAGAGACTTAAATACCATCTTATGTACATCCCTTTGGAGGGCGCCTACTACTAGTGCATGGTGCATGATGGTTTCCACTTTGGGGGCCGCGGGAGTGGGGAAGATAATCCTAGAGAGGGTGTCCGCTCTGCCTTTCCGAGCACAGGGTCGGAAAGTTATGGGGAAGTTGAACCCAGTAAGGAACAAGGACCACCGAGCCAGGCAGGGATGCAGTCTTTTAGCAGAGAGAAGGTGCTCCAGATTCTCATGGTCAGTAAAAAGACGGTGCAGCATCTGCAGTAATGTGGTTGCTGTACCGGACCGTCGTGGTGAAGAGAGAGCTGAGCCTGATAGCAAAGAGTAGAGCTGCTGCTCTTTCAGAGCCAGTTGAGGTGGCTCAGGCATGTAGTGCGAATGCCGCCTGGCCGCCTCCCTGGTGAGGTGTTTCGGGCATGTCCAGCCGGGAGAAGACCCCGGCGAAGACCTAGGACACGCTGGAGGGACTATGTCTCACAGCTGGCCTGGGAACGCCTTGGTGTCCTCCCGGTGGAGCTGGAAGAGATCGCTGGAGACCGGGAAGTCTGGACTACTGAAACTGCTGCCCTCGCGACCCGGACCCGGATAAGCGGAGGCAAATGGAATGTTAGTAATAGCATTTTTCGAAAACATGTTTGTGTGATTTCCACATGCGAGAACAACGCATTTATGTGGTATTTTTGGTATTATGACACCTAGTTACAAATATAAAATAGAGTTGAAATATTACAAGAGTATATACTGTGTATATATATATACAATATATATTATATACATGATTTTTGATGCTACTATTTTTTGAGAAACAAACAAAGCAAAATAAAGTTGTAATTGCTGGAAAATCTGGTTGGGGGAAAGTTATAATATTATGGGAAAAAGTCATAATATTACAAAAATTAATGGTCTTTCCCTTGTATTGCGCTTTACCAACTTTAAGGCACTTAAAGCACTTTGACACTATTTCTGCATTTACCTACTAATGACACAGCATCAGTAGCTACGGATTCTGTATCTTGGCCAAGGATACTTTGACATGATCACAATAGGATGGAGGATTGAACCAGCAATCTTCAGGTTGGGAGACAACGACTTTTACCACCTGAGCAATGCCGCCCCCAAAAGAAAAGGAAAAAAATGTTTTTGGGGGAAAATATGAGCAAAGAGAAAAGTTGGGACTAATAATGGGCTTTTTTGCAGATGCCAAATATCTGAGATGCAGTTTTTTCTTAAAATATATATAACTTCTTAGCATATCTACATGTGCTGCTTTACAAAATATCCACGTGGCCCTTGCTTCTTATCATTTTTCACAATGTGGCCCTCACTAGAAAAAGTTAGGACACCAAGTCCAGTGTGATACTTTGTATTGTAGCCACGTATGTAGTGGGAAGTAGCATGGATTTCATTGTGCATGCTGACAAGCATGGAACCTTTATTGAATGAGATGTCCAAAAGAAAATAAGACACACACGCACACACTCCAAGCCACAGCACAGAAAACAGTGCTTTGCTGTTTCCGAGGTCTGGACCAGCGAGTCCCTTTCTGCTGTTGCTTCCCCATTTCCAAAAGCTGGCAGTGCTTCAGAGCTGACGTTCTCTTGCCAACTCTCTCTCCCTCTCCCTCGCTGTTGTTCAGTGTCCCTCTGCCAACCCCGACGCCAGCCCGCCTGCTGGTCACGGCCAGTCCTCCCAGCCGCCATTAGCAGGCCAATGCAACCATTCAAGCATGTCCCAGCGTAATGCTTATGTTTTATTACTGGTGCTTATCGTTTGATATGATGTTACAATTCAGCACGCGTGACCCCGCCTGGCATAATGAGCGAAAAAAGTACAAACAACATCCCCTGTGGAGTGCATGGTACTAGTGCTTCATGTTGTAATAAATGAAGAACTTTCATTGAAGTACAGATACTTTCAAAATAAAACTCAAGAAAAAGGACTCTTCTGGTCATGGTCATGCTCTAGATTTGTATATCTTTCTAAAATATAGTGTTGTATACCCTTTCCCAACTCTTACGTCTGTGCCAAGTCTTCTATGAATTATGCAGTTGAAAAACAGGCCAAATGTTTGTCTTGCTTTTTGTTTTTACTCCAAAAGTGGCCCTAAAATGAAAAGAATGAAATAAGCAGTTTTACTTGAAGATATCTTACGATCAGAAGATATCTGAAGACACTTTACAAAAGGAGCAGGTCTCCGACCCCAATCCGGCAAGGATAAACTCCTTCTAGCGACGGGACCACAAACAGAATCCAGACTCTGTGAGGCGGCCGTCTGTCTCTAGCAATTGTGTTGATAGCGAGACAGAAGGGTAACTATAGAGACAAAGCAGGACAAGGGGTAGAGCAATTGGACATGAATGCAATGTGGAGGCATTTCAGGGAGTTGACTCTTGCAAAGTGCATCAGCAATGTTGGAAATCATACTGAAGATGTTATTTCTTTTCTGTATGTATATACGTCCAAACAGTAGGGACACCGTGCATGTATCATCAATAGTGGTATGCTGATACTGCACCATCAGTATTTAAAGAAGCACTGCCACACGTACAACTCAAGCTTCAGTTGGTGGACGCGTAGCTCATGTTCCATAAAAATAATCAGGGCGCCTCAAGTTGAATTTCCACATTGATGTTTTTCATCCATGTTCCATCCTCTCTTTATTTATTTTCATCCAACCTTGCATACAACAAAATATGCATCAGTCTGAATTATTATCATTATATTTCATTCCAAGTATTGTTTTATGAACGAAAGGCCAGTTTTAGACCTTGAAACATCTTTAAAAAGCCTTACAAAAACTGTTCTGTAGCAACATTGTCAAATCTGGAATTAGATCACTGAGGGATGGTAATAATACTAACAAATTAAAAGATATCCTAATACCCCATATCTTTAAACTGGTTCTTTTAAAGACACCAGCGGCTGAACAAAACATATCCTTTCACACAATTCTAAACAATTTATGAACATAACATATAATAATGAACATTTATAGAAAAGAATCAACAGAAAGAAAAATGATAAACATGTATCAATCGTAAATGATAAATATGATAAGAATAATGAGCATGTATTTATATACATATCATATACAGGATAGGAGTCTGCATTTATAATGGCTTTGCACACACACTCTGCAGGATAGTAAAAGAAGCAAGCATGGTCAGCCATCATTTACTCCTCTAACCACGCGACCCTGCTTTTCTCTTCAAACACACACACATGCACGTGATGTGGGACACACACACACTCATGTGATGAGTCACATGAAAAACAAGCCAATTGCATTAAGTTTTCAACCTTGCTTGTTTGTATTTTCCCCCTTAATTGGACTCTGACTGCCTGTAATGACTGGAAGATCGATAGAACACAAGTGAAAGCAAAAGCATTCTTCAGCGTATAGTACCATGTTGGAGTGTGTGGTACCATTTTGCACTGTGTTCCTTTTTTTTTCAAATGTAGGTTTTACAGGAGAGAAAAGAAAGGCTTTGCGCCGAGAAATTTCTCTCTAGCTCACAAAACTCACTAAAGTGGATTTATTAAACAACCGTAACATAAACAGCTTGGTTATTTATTTATTTGCTTTTGACTACATTGTTAATTTGTGCAACATTCTGATCAGCAGCAACACATTACATTTGGAGTGTGTTTATACAGTATATTAATAGGAGCATTTAAAGGTCATTCAAACACTAAGACCAGGGGTGTCCAAAGTGCATTTGCGGCTTGCACCAGGTTCTGGATTCCTTCCATGTTTTAAAAAGGCAATTAAACAAGAAAAGTAACCAAAACAACAAGAAGAATGGAAAAAAAGCAGTAATTTAATGAGAATAAAATTGAAATAGGTAAATAAAGTGATCATATTAATATTTTTTTAATATCATGACAATACTATGGATGTTGAGGGATTGTCTTGCCTGACACGTCTCTTCCACATTGCATGGAAGTCAGGAACAGTATCTCTAAATCGGCAGAGCGGGGTGGTGGTCAATATATTACATTTAAGTATGCTCGAAAATCCCAGAAAATACACAGAAAACATGTGAATTAATTTTAAATGACGCGGTGTCTTTCAATTACTGCAATAAATACTGTATAAAAAATGTAAGGATCGATATTGTCTCTACTCCATCTCTTTGAGAACCACTGCTATAGGGGTGTTCATCATGACTAGAGGGCTCTAATAATGTTAAAACAGATGTAAACAGGTTTCCAATGCTTTAACTGTAAAAATATTCCACTCTTTAATACATCAAAAATTAACTGATCGCAGTTGTGTAATATATGTATTAGGGCTGTCAGCTGATTAAAATATTTGATCACGATTAATCGCATTTTGTCCATAGTTAACTCAAAATTAATTGCATTGAATCCCAGATGAGTATAGCTTTATCTGTAATAAGGGATGTAAATCTCTTTGTGGTACAATTGGATACGCAACTACAACATCCATCCATCCATCTTCGCTGCCCCTTATCCTCATTAGGGTCGTGAGTATGCTGGAGCCTATCCCAGCTGGCTTTGGATGAGAGGCGGGGTACACCCTGGACTGGTCGCTAGTCAACAGGACACATATAGACAAACAAACATTCACACTCTATTGGACAATTTAGAGTCGCCAATTAAGCTAACATGCATGTTTTTAGAATGTGGGAGGAAACCGGAGTACCCAAGAAGAAAACCCACGCATGCACGGGGAGAACATGCAAACTCCACACAGAGATGCCCAACGGAGATTGGAACCCAGATTTTCCAGAGCTCCTGACTGCATGGCAAACATGCTAAACACTCGACCACTGGTCGATGACGACGATGTCGGTGACAATTCCAATCACAGCAACAGTAGATACAAACGGCCACGTTGTGAGAGCATCTACCAGGGCTTTTGATTTACCAATCTAAATACCCGTTTTTCTCAGATTGACTATTGAATACCTGCATGTCATGTTGCCAACCTTTATGTTAAAAGTTTACACACTTTGGAATCATCTGGAGGGCCGCATTCAAACGCCCGGCAGGCCGGATGTGGCCCCTGGGGCCGTAGTTTGCCCACCCTTGCTGTAGGACACTCCTGCAATTTCAAAAAAGAGAAAAATACTAGAAATGCTCGTCTTAAAGAAGTACGCTACATGCTCTGATACCTCGAGAAGTATTTCTTTTTCACTTCTGCGTACAAGCATCTGCGCTCCATAAGGATTTGAGTCTTTTTGCGTCTGGCCCGGATGAAGTTCATCAGCAGCCTCAAGTCAGACAAGCGTTTCTGTGCTTTCTTTCCAAATATCATAAAAGTCTTGGCTGTAATCAAATGGATTCAAGGATTAATGACAGAGCACATTTGGCTGAAAATACCTGCTTCTTTTTTATTGCATCTTTCACTGCACTTTCCATGCAGGCCTAAAAGTGCTGTCTGTATACACACATGCTCACATTGCCTGAAAATCAAAAACACTACTTCCCTTTCTACTTCCAAACAACTGGACAAGCATTAGGAGACGCCTTGGTGAACCAACACATGAACTGCAATTTTCAGGACTTTTTTTGCTCATTAGGCCGCTGAGGGCCAGTGAGTTTTCCAGTGACGGCGACATTCGAAAAAATGAAAGATATGCTAAGAAGTTATATGTATTTCATAAAAAACTGCATTTCAGGCGAAAAACATATTACTTCTATCATCTAGGCTGCTGATTTTTGCTGTTTGTTTTTTATTTTCCAAATATTATAATAAACTGTTTTCTTCAACAATAGTCATACATTTTTCTTACTATAGCTATTACTTTCTTACTATAATATTTATTCCCATAACATAACAACATTTTCCCCAACCTAAATTTTAAACAATATTTTTGGTTTTGTTTAGTTTTTTTAGAAAAAAATGACATATAATATTTATTATTATTTTCTTTAATATTTCAACATAAAATTCATAAAATTACAAGTTTATTCTCATAAAATTGTGACTTTTTCTTCTCATTACAATGCTTTTTTAAACTTTGCTTTTGTAAAATACTAGCTGGTTTTTCCATTGCTGCATTTTTTTTCAACTTTCTTGTTAAAAAGCTTGTTCTCAAAATTAAGGTTTAAATCCCATAATATTTTGACTTTATTCCCATAACAGTATGAGAATATCAAATAGTGGGGGTTTACTGTAAATGAATCACTCAACATATGAGTGAAGCCTTAAAGGTACAGCACAGCACTGAGCACATGCTGTAAATATAAGCAGCATTTCCATACTTAGATGAAATGCCTTACAGCAGGGGTGTGCAAACTGTGCGGGCCACATCTGACCCACCAAGCGTCCTAATCAGGCCCACTGGACATTTCCAAATTCCTTTTTTAAATCTTTAATAAGAAAATTGCTACTGTGGCACGCTTGAGTGGCCTAAAAAGTCAGATGAATCTTGTACAAAAAAGCGATCCGAACAACACAACACGTCAGCACACATGACGCAGAAAGTAACCTATTGGCGTACAATCAAATCAAATACGCACAATACCTACGGCACAAAACACCCATATTTTCCCACGCAAGGCATGCTGTTATATGCATTTGGAATTGTTTCATGCATGTAAAAACATTTCTGAGAGCCATCCGCTGATGACGTTATAAGCAGCCGACGTAACGTTGCTGACTTCCTGCTCCGGTTGCCATTGAAAGCCGTGAAATTCCAAGTGCGACATGGCGAGGGGTTACATTAAAGTTAAACTATTTGTCATTCTGCGTACTTCAAGGTGGCGTGAGGGATGGGGGATAGAACTTGCAAGTGTGTGTGTGTGAGAGAGGATGGCTATACGTGCCAATGAATGCCCCTTTGTACGAATGATGTAGTGTCCATGGGTGCCAAGTGTCTGTTGAGAGGGCCTCCCAACCTTCCAACCTCATTTGTAGCCTCAATAGCTTTATGCTCTGGAACTTTTCACATACACACGCACATACACACACACGCATGCACACAGATCAGTAAGTTGACGTTCAACAAAGATGAGTGGAAACATGTATTTCGACGTGATATAGTGTGGCTGAAAGCCACATAACAAGACTTAGTAGAGACGCAATGAAAGCAAGAAAAAGAGCTTTTGGGTTCAGGCACCATCCAGCCAAGAAGGTCCAGGGTGCCAGTGTTCAAGCCTCACCCAAAACAGCACCAACACTGCATTTCTGCAGCAGCAAAACATCCCACTTAGCAACAGCACACACACACACACACACACACATTGTGGTGGGATATTCAAGTGTGGAAAGTGGGCTTGCTATGTAAGACAAAAAGTCTTTGAATGCAAGTCAATACCTGCTCACAGCGTAGGACTTTCACAGGAGACACATAAGACGTATTGTCCATGCTTCTTCTCAGATGCTGGAAACTATACATCCATTTCTTCTCAAACGTTTACTCTTTTGAGCACATGACCTTCTCTACTTACTGACTGGACATTGTTAAGACATGCAGCGTGCTAGGGATGTCGCAATGCACATTTTTGGCATCCCATCTGATCAGATTTTTTTTATCATCTTGCCGATCTGATCCGGTACTAATCCTTTTTTTTAACAGTAAACTTTTGTTACAAACGTGGATTTGTGGAATTCATTGTGGTTATTAAATAGGTCTTCAAAGCATTACAAATAATGCAACCAAAGCATTGCTGAATTTACTCTTTTTTATTACACAGTCTGACCAACAATACTGTTTGGCTTTTGTAACAAACCTCTGTGAGTCAGGTCCCTATTGAAATCAAAAGTCCATCCAATAAAATATAATATTAGAAAAAATGGGCATGCAAAATATCGTCGTGGTGGGATTGTTGTTTTGATCCAGGCTGCTGTTTAGTGTGTGGGCTTTAGAGGGCAGTGGTGTTCAGCATGGTGTTCAGAGCAAGCGAGTGCTGTGTGTTGTCATGCAAATAAATGGCCAGCTGAATTACAGCCATCCTGACATGGAATTTTTCAGTTACCATTACAATACTTTTAGGGCAGGACTAAACATTTGACATTTGTGGTGTGATTTAGAACAATCGGCAGGTAGAGGTCCCGGCACCATGACAGAGGAGTCCGGGTACAGCGAGGGAAGTCAACCGCTGTAGTCGCGAGTCGAATGTCCAACAACATTCAACGTAAAACTAACTTAACCTGACAAACATGTCTGCAAGATGGAAGTGCGTTTTATCCTTCCTCCGGTTGGTGGGAGTCGAGTAGCAACCAGCCTTGAGGCGATTTACCGCACCTACCATGTTTGAGTGTGGCCCGGAGTTACGGCAACAGGATCGTCCTGATCTTGTGGCAGAAGTCGACCTTTTCTTCAAAATACAGCTGATTGGCAGCTGATACTGATCCTGAAGATTGGATCAGGACATCCCTACACCGTACATTAAGTTTAAAAATACAATTTAAAATAGAAAAACCCTGTTATTGACTAGTGACCAGTCCAGGGAGTACTCCGCCTCCCGTCCAAAGTCAGCTGGGATAGGCTCCAGCATACCCCTGTAACCCTAATGAGGATAAGCGGCATAAAAAATTGATGGAGTTTAGAAAACCCTATTATTCATTTGCTCCAAAATATGAAACTTACAAAAACCAAAGTAATTTTTCTCATAGGAAATTCTGTAAATGCAAGTTTGACTCAGTAAAGTTGATGCCCTAGTGCTGTCGTCAGCTAAGGTTTTTTATTGTCGAATCTGATTCGATAGTTCATCAACTAATCATGGAATGTTGTGTTTTTATTTTAGAGCACAGCTAATGGTGAGCACTTCAAATAAACAGATCTCATTTGGGACTTTTTCCACCTGGAAGAAACAGACTGAGATAAGCAAACATGGCAGGCGAGCAACGGTACCTTCATTTAGTAACACAGAAATCTAGATATGCACTTAAAAGAGGAGCAACATGATTTAATTCATGTGTGGGTTTGAAAGTAGATCTTGATGATCTTGTGTATCTTGTGACATCTTTATTGATTATTGTAAGACATCCCTACTACACTCGATCTATTTTAGGTTCAATTCATTGCTGAGTTGTTGCCATCATATTGTCTCTCAAGTCATGGATGTTGTACACTGTGTGTGTGTGTGTGCGTGTGTGTGCCCTCAGGGGGTAGAACACTTGGAGGTGCATGTACACGGCTTTTCTTGCTTTTATTGAAGTTGTCTGGGAACGCTTCAGGAAATGAAAATGTGTTCTAAAGCTTGGTTTTCGCAAGGTCAAAACTGACCTCCAATTCTTTGGAATGTGAAGTTTGCTTCTGGCATAGATGTGAAGCAAATCAACTTATTACTCACTTATTCCTCTTTCAGCATCCTGCCTTGAAAGAAATGTTGTATACTGTGAGTGTAATGCAGGGGTATCTCCGATTCTATCAGTGAATGATGATGTATGGGAAAGAAACATTTATTAGGATCAACTTTGTTCTTTGTTCCCCGTTTTTGCTGTTGGGTTTTTTTCCCAAGTACTGTATGTCCGCTTAAATAATCTTTGTAAATCTTTTTTTCTGGTAATATTTTGACTTTATTCCAATAATACAAAATTTTTTTCATTCATTCATTCAATTTCTGTACCGCTTATCCTCATTAGGGTCACGGGGATGCTGGAGCCTATCCCAGCTGGCTTTGGACGAGAGGCGGGGTACACCCTGGACTGGTCGCCAGTCAATCGCAGAGCACATATAGACAAACAACCATTCACACTCACATTCATACCGATGGACAATTT
>QODF01000058.1:667754-694832 GCA_024372805.1 Oostethus manadensis | reverse complement strand
GCGGATACAAGCGGCGGAAATGAGTTTCCTTCGTAGGGTGGCTGGACTCACCCTAAGAGATAGGGTGAGGAGCTCGGCCATCCGGGAGGAGCTCAGAGTAGAGCCGCTGCTCCTTCACATCGAGAGGAGCCAGTTGAGGTGGCTCGGGCATCTAGTCCGGATGCCTCCCGGGCGCCTCCCTGGTGAGGTGTTTCGGGCATGCCCAGTCGGGAGAAGGCCCCCGGGAAGACCTAGGACACGCTGGAGGGACTATGTCTCACAGCTGGCCTGGGAACGCCTTGGTGTCCTCCCGATGGAGCTGGAAGAGGTCGCTGGGGACCGGGAAGTCTGGACTTCCTTACTGAGACTGCTGCCCCCGCGACCCGGATTCCATTCCATTCCATTTTCTTCCGCTTATCCTTAAGCGGTAGAAAATGGAATGGAATGGTTTTTTTAAAATGTCTTATTTACTCTTATTAGGTCTACTATATTGGGTACTGGGAGTGTAAAGGAGACTATGAGGATGTTATTTCATGCCTAGAGGGTTTGAATGTTAAAAAACATATTTAGAAGGTTGTGAACAGGTTTTCTATGCTATAACTAGGAAAATATTCATTTTATGAATAAGGAATTCTACAGTTTCTGCAGATATTCAATTATCACAGTCAGGTCCAGAACCAATTAACCACCATAAATTACGGATAAACAGACTAATAAATCATCATGATGTTTGTCCTGGACTTGACTAGTGTCTTTATTTGCATCCTCCACCAAGACCTCCTACTCCATGGCTTTGCAGCTCATTTTTCCTTTACAGCCACTCTGCTCTCCCAAACTCTCCATGGTGACCGCACACACATTCCAATTATTTCAATATGGAGCTCCACTTTTGCACCTGTACAAAGTTGCACAAGCAATCATAGCAGATCTCCTGCAACACGCCCAGTAACAATACGTGCCATTTTTCACTTTGCTCGCACAATTTAGCAATTGTTATTTGGGTTTTAGTGGAGCAGGTAGTCTTTTTTGTTTTCTTATGCATATGGTTGTGTTTGTTCCTTTTTTCTTTGATTCTCCAGCGTCTATCCGGGACTGCCTGGTTGCACCATTTTCTAATCTGTTGTTTGTTCCCCAACCTGAAACCAAAGTATTTGTTTTTTTGGACTTTTTTTGTTTGTTGTTTTTTTGAGTTGACTTTTTCATCAACTTTCTCTGTGGTGTCTTTGTGTACTTTGGTTTGTACTTTGGTTTTGCCAACTCTTGTTAGCATATTTTTTGGTATATCTTAGTGCATGCACAATTTGGAGGCATCCCGTGTGAAAGATAGGTTATTTCCTCACAGATTTACTCTCATGTTGTTGCTGAAACGGTGTCATGCACGCACTGAGCACGAAAAACACACACTTAGCTGCAGCAGACAAATGACAGTGAATGTGTGTGAGAGGCTTAATTAACATTCCCTGAGTGTTTACAGTCAGTTATTCAACACACTGCTTTCCATTGCTGCCACATTGGAAGCAAATCCTCTCCGGACGGCAGGGAAAAGATTCTTTGTGTTGTTTCAAGGCTTAAATGAGGTGCTTATCCTGTATGATAAGTCTAATCCTGAGAAATCATAGAAGGGAAAACAGAAAGACAGACTGACCCCCGTGAGTACAAGTCGCAGTGCTGAGCAGTATAATTATACACATTCCCACACTGCACAGGATGTACGAGCTGCTCTGCTCTGCCTCGTGCACACATGTTACAAGGTCATTTCCGCTAGATAGGAAACACACAGCTGCTTGCCACAAATGTAAAGATTCAGCGAGCACACACAGGCCAAGCCTAAATTGCCACTGTCATGAAACCATACCAGTACACACTTTGCTTCTTACCATGAACGTATACCAACACATGGATTATAATATCTTTCTAAATGATGACTTTCAAATGCTGCTTACAGCTTACTTCACTTTACACGTTGATTTCCTTTAGTTTATTAGTCTGTTTTACCTTAAAAAGTATTTATCCTGCTTTGGTTTATGCCCAAGATCACTGGATGATGACAGTGCACTTATATTTTCATTTTGACATTGTGTATTAGCACAGTGGGACTCACACAACAACTTAAAATACACAACAAATAATCTACATATATACATAAGTACATACAGTAGTGTTCAAAAGAATAGCAGTGCAACGTGACTAACCGGATTAATCACTGTTATTAGTATATTTTTATTGATGCATACAAGTTACCAGTAGGTGCAGTAGATTCTCAGAAAACAAGACCCAGCATTTATGATATCCACGCTCTTAGGCTGTGCAAAGGCTGTGCAAAATTGCAACGGCTGTGCAATTTGGCAATTAGTTGAAAGGGGGTTGTTCAAAAACATAGCAGTGTGGCATTCAATCAATGATCAATTTTGTGAAAAAAACAGGAGCAAATCAGGTGACCCTTCTTTAAGGATGAAATCAGGACTTCTTGAACATGCATTTCTCTTTGAAAGCCTGAGGAAAATGGGTTGTTCAAGACATTGTTCCGAAAAACAGCCTACTTTGATTAAAAAGTTGGTTGGAAAAGGGGAAAACTTATGAAGAGGTGCAAAAAATTGTTGGCTGATCAGCCAAAATGATCTCCAATGCCTTAAAATGGAGAGCAAAACCAGAGACACATGGCAGAAAACGGAAGACAACTATCACAATGGATGGAAGAATAATCAGAATGGCAAAGGCTCAGCCAATGATCATCTCCAGGATGATCAAGGACAGTCTGGACCTACCTGTAAGTACTGTGACAGTTAGAAGATGTTTTCATGAAGTTAATATATTTCCAAGAATCCCCTGCAAAGTCCCTCTGTTAAAAAAGGCATATGCAGGAGAGGTTAGAATTTGCCAAAGAACACTGAGAACATAGAGAAAAAGAAATGAGAAAGAGAAATGGAGAAGCATTTGTGGACTGATTAGAGTACAATTTTTCTTTTTAGGTCCAAGGGCCGCAGACAGTTTGTGAGATGACCCAGTTTGTGAAACTCTGAATTCAAGCCGCANCATAGAGAAAAAGAAATGAGAAAGAGAAATGGAGGAGCATTTGTGGACTGATTAGAGGACAATTTTTCTTTTTAGGTCCAAGGGCCGCAGACAGTTTGTGAGATGACCCAGTTTGTGAAACTCTGAATTCAAGCCGCAGTACACGGTGAAGACAGTGAAGCGTCATGATATGGGCATGTTTTTGCGACTATGGTGTTGGGCGTATTCATCCCATAGCAGGGATCATGGATCACTTTGCATGTGTCAAAATACTTGAAGCGGTCATGTTGCCTTTTGCTGAAGAGGACAGCCCTTGAAATGGAACAAATGAAACATTGAGGGAGTGTCATCGCTGAATCGGCGCATGGCGAACCACCATATTGTTCCATATTTCTCTCTGTCTTGCTAACGTACAGATGACAGCAGGCGTGAGATCAAGGTTCTTAAGGAATGTTTTTCTCCGATCTCCTCGGGCTTCCTCTTCACTGAGGCTGAGCTCTTCCAGAGCTTGCTTTCTCACACTGTGGCCAAGAAACCAGAGCCGCCGTTGTATGGGAAGTGGACACTCCCGTCCAACCCGTCAGAGGACCTCTTTGTCGGTAACTCGGTCCACGTTTGAGATGCGGAGCATCCTGCAATAAAACCACATCTCTGCTGCCTCGACATGTCTACGAGTCCCAGTGGTGAACGTCCATGATTCACAGCTGTACTGAAGAGTTGACCAGAGGTAGGACTTAAGAAGCTGGATTTAATCTTCACCGAGTGCTTGCGATCTGTGAAGATCGAGCACATGTTGCTGAAAGCTATTCCAATTTGTCTACAAATTTCTTTATTACATCTCGCGCCCGAGGTGACAATGGCGCCGAGGTAGTTGAACGAGGATATATGGCCAATAGAGTTGTTTCCATGGTGTAGCTGGCGAGTCCGTGGGACCTCCGATTTCAAAATGATCTTTTTTTTTTAGACGTTAAGACCAAGGCTCTCGCTGGCATCAACCGCAGCATCGAAGAGTGACCGGAGCTCATCCCCAGACCAAGCCAGGAGGACAGTGTTGTCAGCGTATCGAAGATTGATGATCTTGACGCTCTCTCTCCCGACATGCTGCGATGTTTGTTACATTTTGCTTGATTGCAAAACATTTTGAGAACGTTGTCAAGGAAGTAAACAAGGAAAGATGTTCACATGCTCTTGAGAGCCAATGTTTTAGGACTACCCAGTATATTTTTAGCAGACAGAAGTAGACTCGACTGCTGAAGTCTCAGTGTGTGAACAAAAGACAAAAAAAGTAATGCAGTTCAAATATGTATATATATATATTTTTTCTAAATATTGTAAAAAAAAAATTATTGATTTTTTTCATTGTACTTTTCTCAAGTAATATTAAAATCCCATCTTGTGTCATTCCTGTAGACCCAGTCTCGTTTATCGTCTCGTCTCGTGACTCCCCTGCTATGTACACAGTAAATATTGTGTTGCGTTCCACTAAACATGTTTTAGTGCATGCCGTAGTGGCCCAGTTGACTTACCCTCACCCTTCTCAATCAGCAGCCAAATGGCCTGTAATAATGTGGTGTTAAGCGTCGCAGGACAGGAAGTGTTACTTCCTGGTCTATGCTTTTATTTTGTATTGTGTGCTTTCTTTTGGTGGTAATGTGCAGCCGCTCTACGGCGGAGTGGCAGTGAAGCACAGCTGGCTGCAATTAGTGATCAGTGTGGTTTATAAGCACAGCAGAGTCCTTGCTGGCTCATTATGCTGAGACTATGCTGGCTCATTGTTGTGTTGCCCACGCAGATTGTCACTTAGACATTTTGTCATTTATCTTTTGCAATTCCCTATTACTTACCTGGTTCGCGTTCATGTCACTTTTTGTTTCCGTTTTTGCCTCCACAACTACGAGTACCTGCTTCTGCTTTATACATTTTTTGTAGCATTCCACTGCTCCACACAAGATCAGATAATAGTAGTAGTTAAAATATTATTTTTAAAATCATAATATAAAAAGACAAAGAAGGTGGAGGATTTTAAGTACTTAGGGTCAACAGTCCGGAGCAATGGAGAGTGTGGAAAAGAGATGACAAAGCGTGTGCAGGCAGGCTGGAATGGGTGGAGAAAAGTGTCGGGTGTGATAGAAGAGTTTCAGCTAAAATGAAAGGAAAGGTGTACAAAACTGTGGTGAGACCAGCGATGTTGTTTGGTTTAGAGACAGTGCCGCTGAGGAAAAGACAGGATGCAGAGCTGGAGGTAGCAGAGATGAAGATGCTGATGTTCTCTTTGGGTGTGACCAGGATGGACAGGATCAGGAATGAGCACATCAGAGGGACAGCACATGTTAAAGGTTTTGGAGAGAAAGTCCGGAAAGCCAGATTGAGATGGTTCTGACATGTCCAGAAGAGAGATAGTGAATATATTGGTAGAAAGATGCCGAGTTTTGAATTGCCAGGCAGGAGGCCTAGAGGAAGACCAAAGAGGAGGTTTATGGATGTAGTGAAAGAGGACATGAAGGTAGTTGGCGCAAGAGAAGAGGACACAGAAAACAGAGTTAGATGGAGGCAATTGATTCATTGTGGCGACCCCTGAAGTAAAAAGCCAAAAGGAAAAGAAGAAGAATATAAAGATCTTTAAAAAAAACAACAACAACAACTTATAAACTTTTAACTTTTTCAATGGAAGGAATGTATTGTATTGAATGGGCTGATTCCATGGTTATCACAGAACTAAGAGTGAGAGCCTGCTGCTCTGCCCAGACTTCACTAATGTTAAAAACAATCATTTATATAGCTTTTATGAAATGGAGATAATGACTGTAGGCCCCAAATGGTGTGTGAGTACAAGTCATGTGTGACTTGAGATAGTTGCACGGTGTTCGAGCCTCACAGTCAGGAGGTTCAGGGTTTGAATCTCCATTGGGCATCTGTGTGTGGAGTTTGCATGTCTTCCCCGTGTGGGTTTTCTCCGGGTGCGCCGGTTTCCTCCCACATTCCGAAAACATGCATGTTAGGTTAATTGGCGACTCTAAATCGTCCATTAGAGTGTGAATGTGAGTGTGGATGTTTGTATGTCTGCCCTGCAATTTGCTGGCAACCAGTCCAGGGTGTACCCCGCCTCCCGCCCAAAGTCAGCTGGGATAGGCTCCAGCATACCCGCGACCCTGATGAGGATGAGCGGCGTAGAAAATGGATGGATGGACTTGAGATAACAGTATGGAGGAACTTACTTCTGACTTACATAATGACAGTGAAGAGATGGGGCTTCAAACCGGATTGCATGTTCTGCAAGACACACATTTTGCCTTGTGTGTTGGTAATGGTGTGAAGCATTATTTGGATATGACACATTCTCCCAACCTGCTGACCAAAAACCTGACAAATTTGCAGAGGAAATGAGTTTGGTTATTGATAAGTCATAACTACCAGGGGAAAATTCACAAGATCACAGTTAAAATAGTTGGAAACTAAAAAAAAGAGCAGAAATGAAAAAACAAAAATAGCTGTAATTTTACGAGGATAAAGTCAAAACTATTAAGAGATGTGGAAAAATGTGAAATTCTACAAGAACAAACTTGTAATATTATGAGGAAAATTGATGGCATTTTGGTAGCAGCGAGTTGTTACTAATTTTTTAATTAGTTTGGGTATAAAGTGGAAATATTTGGAGTTCAAATAAAAATTGCAAAAATGGGGAACATATAACATCACAAAACTGACATGCAGTTTTATCTTGAAATACTGTATATCTCACTTCCTAGCATAGCCACGTGTTGCTTTACAAAATATCAAAGCGGCCCTTGTATCTTTTCATTGGTCACTTTGTGGCCCTTGCTGGAAAAACTTACTGTACTTGTTCTTGAAGCAGAATACAGTAACAAAGTAGCAAATGAGGCACGGGGACACACACACACACACACACACACACACACACAATGAGAGTATTTATAGCTTCCATAAATCAAAGTACTTCATTAAAAGTCCGAGTCGTGCTGCACGGGCTTCCACCAGAGCACAGGAGCGGGATTGGCATTGTTCCTTTTCTTCACGTCTTCAGTAACGTTGCGCTCGCGCGTACACACGTGTTTGTGAGACGTGAAGTACACGACGTGTGAGCGGCTGTTCCATTGAGAGTGTTTTGGAACAGCTTGGCGGATTTCCATGGTGGACATGTTCGTGTTGGAATGTCTTGAGAAATGTGGAAGGAGTTGAGTGTGTAAACAATGAGATTAAATAGCATGTGTGTTAATATCATTTCCAATAATATCATAATAGGTTTATTATGACATTTTTGGAGAGATGCTTGAAACCTACATTTCTCTTGGAGATTAATAAAGTATCTATCTATTGATTAGATAGATACTTTCTATTTGTGATTATGAATAACAATAATAAAACAGCAGCGTGTGTCATGATAGAAAATAAACATAACTGCAGGTTTTTTTATGTTTTATTAGGTTTTTGTAAGAGGAACGTAAGATACTGTGATGATATGGAGTATTCTACACTGGTCGTTAGGTGTCAGTAATGTTACGATGGTGAAACAATACAGCTACCGCACAAAGTACTAAACTGGAAGTGACGTGGAAGGAATTCTCTCAGTGCAAATGTGTGAAAGTCTGTAATCATTTTGTCTTTTTATGTCAACTATACAGGGTAATAGGTGTGTAAAGGTGACTATAGGGGTGTTATTTCGTGTCCGGAGGGTTCTAATGTCAAAAGCGTCTTTATAAGGTCAGGTTATAAGGTAAGGTTTGCAGCAGACTGTTGACACCCATCGCAAGACACAGATATTCCATCGTACATCCTTGCCGCTCCAACCCTGGTATCACAGGCACCACGTACTACTGTAGTTTTCATCCACAAGTAGAAGATATTTCTGTACACTATTTAAAATGGCTGTGCGTATGCTCTTCCTAGCCTGTTTTCTATGAACTAATTGAAAAAAATATAGTAAGTAGAGTTGAACTGTCATATTTCACACCCTATGACGGCATTCCATTCCAAGCAGGATGAATAAAATTGGACCGGTTTTGGTGGCGTGTGCGTGTAAGTGTGCACACTCATGTACAGATGGTGTTTGCAATGAATACGGAGCAAAGAGTGATACTTTTCATACAGTGACCTTCCTCTACCCCAGTGGCTGCCTGGATTATCTTATCTAGTCTTGTCTAGGGAGTCTGTGTTGTTCAACGGCATCTTTATTCCAACATTGGACTTAATCGCTTTGAAGCCAAGCACACACTTGCACTAACAACACATCTTTGCTATGTTGTATCCATCCTTTATTCTACTTTGTACATTCCCATGGCAATCAATGAATGAATGTACACAGACTAGTCCATGCCACATACAAGCTTCCATAATATTATATGCCAGGGCTGCAGCCGAGGTGCTGAAATATTATAGATAAAATGTTTAAAATTCGTCATATTATGAGAAACAAACAAAACAATGAATAAAGCCGTCATTTTTTTTAAAGCTAGGTTGCAGGAAAATAGTTATAAAGTCAAAAGATAACAATTACGTCATATTTACGAGAATATATTTTCCAAGAAGAAAGTTGAAAATAATAATAAGGAAACAATAGCAGAAATAGAAAAAACAAATATATTAACAAGAATAAAGTTAGATTCTAATAAGGAGAAAAGTTGTCATTGATAAGAATACAATTGTGATATCCATAAATATGCTGCTTATTCTCATTAGGGTCGCGGGTATGCTGGAGCCTATCCCAGCTGGTTTCATGTGAGAGGCGGGGTACACCCTGGACTGGTCTCCAGTCAATCGCAGGGCACATATAGACAAACAAACATTCACACTCACATTCATTCCTATGGACAATTTAGAGTCACCAATTAACCTAACATGCATGTTTTTGGAATGTGGGAGGAAACCGGAATACCCGGAGAAAACCCACACAGAGAACATGCAAACTCCACACAAAGATGCTCAAGCGGAGATTCGAACTTCATCTTCCTGGTCTCATGACTTATCATAATGTCATAACATTATAATAAGGACCAAAAACAAAACAAAATATTTTTTAGGTTGGGGAAAATGTATAATAATATGGGAATAAACTCAAAATATTATTGGAATAATGTTATGGAAATAATATTTTGACAAAATGCTTGATTAAGAAGCAAGTTGAAATATTTTTAAAAAGAGAACAAAAAAGAAAAATGGAAAAAATAGGAAAAAAGAGCAAAGTTGATACTAATTTTTCCAACTGTATCACAAAGCAGTTTTTGTCTTAACTTATAAGACTAACACTTCTTAGCAAATCTCTGACGTTGCTTTACGAAATATTATTGCATCTTTTCATTCTTGTGGCCCTTGTTGAAAAAGTTTGGACACCCCGAGTATATGCTATCCAGAACGCTAACTTGCAGCAATCCAAATAGGCTGTCATTATTTTGTTGTGTGATCATAAAGTGGCAACATTACCAGTGAAAATACTAAAGCAGGTATACAGTTACTGTATGCTTATAAATGACAAATATATTCTCAAAAGGTTGCAGTTTTATTCTCTTGATGATTTAGTTTTCGTAACTTTTTGTGCATATAATAATCTTACAATATACAAATCTGGGAATGTGTCATACAGCAGGGCTTTTTTCAACTAGGTTTACATTTTGACAAATGCATGTGCATTATTCACTCTTTTAAATATAAATAACTATACACAGTATGTCATGTAATAAGTTAGTGTTGTTATATAGTGTGTGTGTGTGTGTGTGTGTGTGTGTGCATGGGCATGTGTATGTCATGTAATAAGTGAGTGTTGTTTTCAAACTGCTTGATTGCTTCAGTGTGGAATAAACATTCATATATTTTATTAGAATTGTACGTGGGTAGTTTATTTACCGGTAGTTAAAAAAAATAACTTCCTGCGCGTCTGGGACACTTTGAGGTGATTTCATTGTGTGGGGGCATGAGGGCTGGGGGGCATACCATTTGAATGACATGTAATCAGACGTTTGAAGGCGCAGTAAACCATATTGGCAGTGGACACTGCTTGGCACAGTCCAAACAGATTTATTCGTTAGGCTGAAGAAGAAATGTTCTGAGGTCAGCACTTTTTTGTCCCGCTAGACTTGAATATGAACAACCATAAAAACAAATAAAAGCAACGTCCAATGGAAAATGTCTGTTCTTTCCAACACCGTGCTGCTTTCCAGTACCTGCCATGAAAACACACACAATCGCCATTCTCATCTCGTAATCATCATTCTCGTCATCAATCTCATGCCTAGAAGCTACATGCTTTTATTCTCATGACTTCATACCATGACTTTATTCTCATCATCATTCTCTCATGACGTAATATGCCACCTACATTTTAAGGCATTTAAGACTATAGCTAAAAAAAACTTATCCATCCAAAATAGAACTGAGACGTATGGGCATGCTTGATGCCAGTGTTTCCGGGAGGTGAATGTGGAATGTGGCTCCAGGTGGTGAAAATGGCATCACGGAGGGCATCCACTGTCTGGAATTGATGACTATTTTTGTAAACTTCCCTTGCCATCCATCCCCCAATGTTCTCAATTTGATTTAGACCGGGGGAACGTGCAGGATGGTCGAAAAGAGCATTCTTATTCCTCTGGAAAAACTTTTTGTCAGGCAGTCGTTGTGAAATGCAGCATAGTTTAGTTGAAAAAGCCAATCATTACCACACAAACCACCTTCAGTCAGGAGGGACACCCCCTGCATTATGTCCACATAGCCACTACCGTTTGACGCCCCTGCTCAACCTGAAACTCCATCGTTCCATTGAAGGAAAAAGCACCCCAGATCATGATAGCACCCCCTCCACTGTGCCGTACGGAAAACATCCCAGATGGGATCTCCTTGTCATGCCAGTAACGTTGGAAGCCATCAGGACCATCAAGGTTCTATTATTTTCTCATCAGAGAATAAAACTTTCTTCTCAATGTCCCATGTTTGGCGCCTTTTATCGCAGATGCCATCTGATGGTTATTAGACTGCACCAGTAACAACCTTCATTTGGGCCGAAGATGGTCCGTGTCTTGACGAACAGCCAGTGGGATCCTCCGACTCAGATCGATAACATTTCCTTGGGTCTATCGCTTGACTTTTTTGTTCCATAACCCTCAGGATCTTTGAAAAAGCTTGTAATGACTGTCTTACTCGCTGCAAGAGGCCTTGCTTTTGCAGCTCGACAATCCCACTGTGTTCAAAGAGAGAAAGCTTTTTTGCCTTTGACTTTAAGAGATCATGAGTGTGACATAATACCTGACATAAACTGACAATGAACCCACATTTTGGCCAAGATTTTGGCTTTTCAAGGCTGTGCTCTTAAACGTTTGATCAGCTGAAGAACCACCTATATCCCTTTAATGCTTCTTTGCAATAAATTACTTACTCAAATGATTTTTGTATCAGTGCATTCAGTGGTGCAAAATGCAATGTTGCAATGTTTCAACTGGTCCTACCATTTTGATCAGCAAAATAGAGCAGAGAAGAAAGCCAGGAATGGATCTCGGCTCAGTGCTGGCTCAGTGCTGGCTCAGTAGCCAGACCCAATGCAGTGTGAAAGGTCATGTTATCTAATGTTTTATCTCATAACATTACTGATGCCTAGTGACTAGAATACTATATATAACTTATTTCAATATTTATGATTAATAAATAGGCCATAGTCAACCATGAAACAACAATCATTTATTTATTTTTTTTTGAAAAATTGCGAACCGTGTTATAGTAACTGTATTTTCTTTAAGGAACGCTTGCTGCTTGGTAGGGGATCAAATACTTATTATAATACTTACTATTCAGCCAAATACAGTTTAGTTTATAATGGTAGTTATTTGTTTACATCTATCATGCAGATGTACTGTTCATGTATACATATGGGGTACATTTCCAAATTCAAATACTTATTTTCTCACGGTATCAGTGACAAAATATGGACATGGTTTAACCCAAAACATGTATGTTTTAAAACTAGGATAGTTTGAAAAAACATCACTAAGGCTAACTGGGGACCATCACTTCATAACACAAGCAGACCGCCAGTGGTCAAATGAAAATCAATGCTGAAGATGATGATGGTTTGACTGTAGAAAGATTTTAAAAGGCTCATTTAGCACACGAGTCCACTTCTGAATTCTGCTCTTGTGTTAAAGAAGGTCCTAATTAGTGCCATTTGAAAGGAGGGGATGACGTCTTTTGATGTAATAATACGCTCCAATCCAATTAGGCCAGCACTTGTCAACATGGCTCCAATGAGATTACCCGCTCAAATTCACCACAGCCTGTCTATATTCTGCAAATAAATGTGTCACACTTTCATCTCCTCAGCTTGTATTCTACCTGTGTGTTTGGAAATATGCTATGTGATAAATAGGCCCAACACATGGCCATATCATGATGCTTCACTGTCTTCACCGTGTATTTTGGCTTCAATTCAAAGTTTGGGGGTCATCTCACAAACAACAATTTTACTCTCATCAATCCACAAAATGTTCCTCCATTTCTCTTTGGAAAATTGTAACCACTTTAACCCCTTTTTTTGTAAGAAACAGAGGGACTTTGCGGGAGATTCTTGCATCACACAGATGTCTACTGTCATAGTACTTTGAGGTAACTCCAAACTGTCTTTGATCATCATTGGCTGAGCATTTGCCATTCTGCTTATTCTTCGATCCATTTTGATAGTTGTCTTCCATTTTCTGCCACGTGTCTGGTTTTGCTCTCCATTGTAAGCCTTTGGTGATCATTTTAGCTGAACGACCAAAAAGGTTTTGCACGTCTTCATAAGCATTCCCCTGTTAAATCAACTTTTTAATCAAGGTACGCTGCTCTTTTGAACAATGTCTCGAATGACCCATTTCCCTCAGGCTTCCAAAGATAAATGCATGTTCAATAAGTGCTGTTTTCATCCTTAAATAGGGGTCACTAAATCAATCACTGATCACTGATCGAATGCCACACTGCTAATTTTAAACACCCAGCTTTCAACTAATTTACTAATTGTCCAATTACACAGCCTTAAGAGCATGCATATCATGAATGCTGGGTCTTGTTTTCTGAGAATCTACTGCACCTACTGGTAACTTGTTTGCCATGTAGCAATAAAAATATACTAATAACAGTTATTAATCTGGTTAGTCACATTGGACTGCTAATATTTTGAATACTACTACTGTAGGTCTGTTTTTGCTTTGAGCTTCACAGCAAGAAAAAAATGTAAAATGTCACTAATCATGTCAAATCCTAAATAAAAGCCAAGAATGGTACTTTTGAAGGAATGCATTCTTGCATATTGTGTATGAAGTATACATGCTGCAACCTGTTTTTTCTGCTGCCTTTCAGATAACTGCGTTGTTGTGGAGGTGAAAGACGAATAAATGAGTGCACTGGCTGGGAGGACAGACAGGTTAAAAGCATAATAAAGTCATTTATGATATGAAGGTATAATGATCAGAGAAAACAGCGCTGAAGAGAGGCAGTGATGATAGAAAACAAGCTGTGTTGTTAGTCGTGCAGCAAGGCAGGATTTCCAGTGGATCAAGGTTTCCATCTAGTGATCACCTTTTCAAATATACCCTTCTGTTTTTCATATTGATTTACTCGAGTTCAACCAATGATATTTTTGGAAGATAATGACTCACATGTTAAAAGATGACCACAGTGGTGTAAATACAAATATTACTATCAGTATATTCTATTAGCACAAGTTGCAATGAGAATTTGGCTTGATTCATTTCTTGCTTTTGTGTAATTTGACAGTTTGCATGAAATGATACTGTGTTTTAACGTATTGGTATGGCATGGTCTCGGTGCCATTCGTACTTCAGTATTGAAGGAGCAAAATGTATATAACTTCTTAGCTATTGTTTCTTTTATGATTTTTAAAAGTAAGCATGACAATATATTTGCAATTTGCTGGCAGGTAATTCTCCAATAAATACAATTCTTAAATAAAACCCTAAGGTACCCTTCCTCTCCCTAGTAATGAGTATAGAGCTTTCGGTTTGCTGCCCTCACGTTGTCGTTCATCACCACATTGCGGTTCATATTTTGCAGCTTCACTCTGATGGTTTTAATTAAGTGTAATTTATAAATCATGCTGTTTTGTGTTTCAACACGGCCTATCATTACCAAAAAGGTATGCTTATTTAAGCACATACTATGCATAAAATGGCTACATGACCTAAAATACAAATATAAGGCATTAGGAAGACAAATTCAAATTGTGAATGTAGTATTCCATATGGCCCAGTAATATGAACAGTGTTAGAAATTGTTCAGTGAGACAAGCAACAGACTTGATCGCCAGAATAACAGGCTTTTATTGCAAGTTCTGCTCCCCTACCAAGCACCGCAAAACAATTACTTTGACACACAAAAGCACACGTATTTGTCTTGAATGGTTTATTTTTTCTTATGTAAAAGTGACTATAGGGGTGTTATTTATTGTCTAAAGGCCTCTAATTTTGTTAAAAAATGTATTTAGAAGGTTTTCTTTGCTACAACTACAAAACTATTCCATTTATAAAGTAGGAATTCTAATTCACAGGATTTTACTTATCAATTAACTGCCATAATTAAAGGATTACAGTAGTGTATGTGCATTTATGTACTTGTTCCACCCCTAAGAAGAAGCCAAACATTTAGCAGTGGTTGCCACGTGACAGTCATGGATTATCCCAGAAAATGCTTGCCCAAAATGGCAGTGTGTCGTTCCAAAAATGTTTTAACTTCTTGTCTTCAATGTGCTATATCCAGCATAATCTCACTTGAACTTCTTCTGGATTCTTTTTGGTTAAAAATTTATAGTAGAAAATGAAATCACTCAATTGCTGTTCCCTTTCCATCTCACTGCTAAAATAGAAAAGCGATCATGCATATGAACACGAGCCCCTTTTAGTTGAGTTTTTGTTCAAATATTAGTACACAAGGAAGAAGAACGAACTTGGGAGTCACACGTGGGTTTTCTTGGCTATCTCTTTGTCCCAGTCTGTGTCAAGAACATCGTCAGTAAAGTCGTTTGAGCCAAAGAGACAAACATCTCTGGATGTACACAAGGCACTTGGAGGGCCCAGTTCAAAACACTTTCTCTTCTTCATTGGGGCTTCTTTCACCATTTTCACATGAGGTGGTTCTGTTGGATCTCTACTACAGTCGCCCTCTAGATCATGGTTCAGATCAGATGCCACCAGGAAGGATGATGCAGCCCTTATCTTGCTGTCCACTGCAGTTCGCGTCCTCTTTCTCAAGGGACTGACTTGGCCTTGAGTAGTCCTTAAGGACCGGACACAGTCTCTTCCAGGTGGACTTGTTTGAGGATTCCTTTCCAGGTCTGATGGGTTTTTGCTTGTGGCGGTGAAAGAGAATTTTGAGAGTTTAGCTAGGGTTGAGGGGTTAACTGCACGAGCAGGTGCCCTTACAGGTATTAAGCAATCTTTAGTTCCATCAACATCGGGACACCCAATCCCTGTGTCCTCTGCCGGCTTTCTTCCGCCTCTGCCATGGGCTGGTGTTTCCTGATCCAACAAACAGAAAGCTGCTTCCTCACCAGCACAGCTCTGCTGTGTTTCTTTCCTTTCCTCATCATGGTTTGTGAGTGCAGTGGTGACATCAGCTCCACTTGCATCCTTCTGTTGGCGTTGTCTGCCAGCCCTGTTTCCTAAACCTCTGCCCACCTCTGGCTCGCCTTCCTGTTGGACCCCCGCATAGACATCACGGTCATCGTTGTGGATGAAGGCTCTCATCTTCCTTGGTTTAAATGTAAAGCCTGAGAACTTTCCACAAATATCTGGATCAATTCCGACACAAGTGACCATCTTTTCTCGTAACACAGCGCTAAGGTTTTTAGGTGCTGTGCGACAGTCTCCGACGGGCTCCTCTGATGGAACACGACCGCCATCCTGCGGTTTCTTTTGATTCAGGCAAGTGTTAGATGCTCCTTCTCGACTTCGTCCCTGTTCCCTTGGCTGGTGTTGACGCTGCAGCTCCTTGACTCGTCTATCTCTTAGGTTTTTGCCCACTTTCTGAATCACGCTGCCTGAAAGCGTGCTGTGTTTTCTGTCTGATTCTTCTACACTCTCTTGAGCTGTGTGACTTTTTTCTTCAATCGGTCCAAGTTCCTCAAAAGCAGCAGTATTTAAAATAAGATTTTGGTTGACTGATAAGCTATCATGACTCAACAAACTGCAGTTTGGTTTTGGATTTGCGTCCATCTGAGTTGATGATAACAATGGATGTGCAGATAGAGATGGAGTAATGGAATGAAACCAATCCAAGCCAGTCTCCAGCTCCACGGCAGCCTTCCTGTCCTTTGCCGTGTCAGCTTGTGTTTTGCAGATTGACCTCGCGTATCCAAGTTGCTGCTGGTCAGGATTAGTGGAGCTGGAATCCCCTGTGATGTCGCTCCTCAGCCTTGTAAACAAAACAAATACACACATTCTTTCAGTTGGGGTTGACCGTCAGGGTGCAGTCAAACTAGGACAATGGTACTGTGTGCTCCCACCAAGATGTTTGCTTTTTGGACTGTTTTTTCAGCTGCTAAATGTTGACAGATGGTGCTAGCTTTTCCAAACTTTGGGACATTGGCCAGCTTTGGATAGAGATTGGCAGTTGTTGTGTGTTACTCTGGCGTTTTTGTGCCGTTTTGACTGTTACTTGGGTGGAGCTTTAGTGCTTTTTAGACTTAATGGCTGTCGGTCAGGTGGACAGCCACAGAGCTCGCCACATGCAACATGACAACTACAACATGTTATATACTCACGTATTTCATGAAGACACCCCACTCATCTCCTGCAGGACAGTAAATCACTTATGGAACTCCTTGTACTCTAAAATAATACTATTCTAAGATCCAAATAATAGTATTCCAGGACAATATTCATCCAAATATAATTTCAAAAGAAGTGATGTGGCGCATCCAAGAGTTATGAAAGTTGTGATGAAGCGATGGGCGGAGTTTGGCTTTTTATAAGATGCAAAGTGGAGATTGAAAGATGTAATTCTGACATTTGTCAGCTGTTTTGTTAGTCGTACTTAAGCAGACGTTACTCATGCTTTTCCACCTACTGTGCATGGCCAAAAAAAAATGAAATTTGCCTCTATGGGTGTCCCAATCTGATATTGATATCGACCTGATATCAGCCAAAAAAAAACTAAAACAATATTGCATTATATCTGCATGTAAAATCTCTGATATCGGAACTCTGGTACAAGCAGCTCATTCTATACTCTGCGCCTGAACTTCTATCCAGCAGCAGCACTTCTATTCAGCATGCAGAAACTATGTGATCGCAACAACAGCATGTGTGCTTAACAAGTTGGAGTAGTGATGTCCGCCGTGTGGCTGAATTTTTTTGTTAACGTTTGGAAAAGACCTTGCAGCTGATTGCAAAACTTGTCATGCACAAGTTTCCCATGGTAGCACAGAACCTGGGAAGTTTAGTACAACCAATATCGTTGCACGCATTTGAAGAATGATTTTTGCAACACCATGGCTTCCCGAAACATTCACCGCTGTTTAAAGCATTTGCAAAATGTGAGAAACTTCCACGGGGTGGCTTTGAGCACGTCGAGACTCACTAAACTATGCTTATTATCAATAAAACTATACACCAGATGCATCAACTTTTTTCATACCTGCCGTAGTGACTATTGTTCTCTGTTTGAGTAATAGCGCCCGATCGGGAGACCCCTATTTGCTGACGTATGGCACCGTCTGACGTTAATATTTAGCGGGATGAAGATGGAATCGTTAAACAATTGTATGCAACGGAGCCTTAAAGCATGCAACATTTGACAAATGTTACCACTGTGATGTGCGCCCCTTCTTTGGCACGACGAGTCCATGCACGTGCTCAACACAGATCAGTCAATGACTGTAATGTAATTGCTACTCACAGGTTACTACTATGTGGTGAGTTTCATGGCTGGTGAGGATTTACATTATGACCTTTTGCCTCAATTTATTGTGAGGTTTCACTCTTCCATGTGAGACATTACACAGACATAGAAAGTCCTGGTGTAGAATCAGTCTTTCTGCAAACAGAAATGGCCACATTCCACACAAACCCGTGTTGTGCAATCGGAGGTGACGCTGTCTTTAAATGGGAAATGTGCAAATTCAGCATTTTTTTACTTAAGAAAATGATTGGAAAATGCAAACAATACATTTATACACACAAAGCAGTAAACAAGATACTAATATTTACACTATATTATGTTGTTATGTTAGTGTCTGACTCCCCTGAAAGCTCATCTCTGGTTATTAATGATAACCAACACAATTCATCATAGAAACAAAATACAAAATAATTCAGAAGTCTCACACAGCACTCACAGCATCCTCACTCACTACACTCACTTTATTCATGTGCATAATCATAATAAAGACATCATTTCATTAATCCTCTCACAATACAAATTTATGACAGCCACCACTTTCAACAAAATAAGATCGAGCCTGGAACTAAGGTTGGGTAGATTGTAGTTTATACGGGTGTTAACATGATATAATAATATTACATAATTTTTACCGGGTTCCTGGCTGACCGGACGAGTCCAAGCAAAGTGAGACAGCCAAGTACAGTGTCACGTAAAGTTCAATAAAATATCAAAACATGACGCACCTGCTCACTCGGTCCATCTCCTTCTGAAGTAGAAGCGGCAGGTTCATTGCCTCCAGTAGCACCTGACACTGGGTCTGGTATTGTCGGCTTGGGTCATCAGGGAACGAGGTGAGTACTGCGTTCACGCTTCCTAGCAGACCGCCACTCTAGGAGAGGAAAACTCTTTTACCACCTTTGAACTTTTCAGATACACAGAACTCCCAAAGAATCATTGAATTAATGGCAAGTTAACTATGAAAATATGAGGATTAACAACATTTTCCAAATGTCATGGCAGCTTTACTGCGGATGAAGGGAATGAGAGTGAGAAATGGTGTTACTCGTACCTGCATGGAAGACTCCATGAGGGAGACGGCCATGACAGCGTCCTCTATCGTCACGGTCTCTCGAAACATAAGCCTGGCATGAGCTGGCAGGGAATTCAAGCACATCAGTGTTAGAAGTTCTTAACCACCAAGTTGATTTTTTCTTTACATTCAATATGTACACCGTGTGTGTACCTGATTGCAGTAAATACAGCAATCCCCCATTTATTGGTGGACTGGTGATAGGTGAGTTTCCACCAAGTAGGATTCCTTATTTAAAAAATGGATTATTTTCACACTTTTAAACATTATAAGAGCCCTACATGAAATAACACCCCTATAGTCACCTTCACACTCCTAATACCCCATATAGTAGACATAGTAAGAGAAAATAAGACCTATAAAACACAAATAAGACTTGTGCTAATCTGTGTGTTGCAGTAAATGTGTTCTGGTCAAAGTCACCTTCAGCCAGTCTGCTCAGACTCTCGAGCATGCGGATGGTGGTGCGCGCAGCGTTGCGGCCTTCACTCTGTCTCTGCAGCTGGTAGTACCTTGATAAGATGCACTTGGCATCCTCAGAAACCTGCGGCTGCAAGCGCTTTATCACACAAAAATAAGCCTTCATTTTCTCCATGGACCACAAGGTGGCACTCTCAGAGGGCAGTTCTATCAAAACAAAGAAGACGTTGGATACATAAATGATACATAAGATTTTGTTAAGATGCTGCCATATTTTTTTTACTTTATATATTACTATGCTATTATTTAAAAAAAAAACATCTAGATACTTTGTAGCATTATATCAAAAACTACTACCTCCGATGCACATTTTCTTTTTGGAACAAAGTAATTTCAAACGACTTGGGGCTTTTTAGGGTGGGGAAAATTGATATCCTGACTTGTAATGTTGTAATGCCTTTGAATTAGTTGAGAAGTTGTAAACTCTAAGATCAAAGGGAATGAGTGTTAAGGAGAAGGTGGACTTTGCGGAAAAGGGTGAATTTGGAGGATGTTTTCATCTTGGGATGCTTTGGGAAATGTGTGTTATGTGCACCTTGTAAAAATTGTCCATTCAGTTTCAGTGGGAATTTTGTTATGTCAATAATATGAATGTCAATATCTGATAAAGGTGTCCTGAATGAACATGTTGATGCTGAAGTGCTTTAAGACGCATCTGTATAGTAAAAGTAATAGAAGGTCGGACAAACCAGAGTCAACGAAGCCCAGTCCTTCTTCAATATTATGAATTCATCACTAACACACTCATACAAGCATTATCTTTCATTCCAATCAATATGAATATAAAAAAGTTTCCTTATGCCTACCTCTGTTCTCCAGAACAAAAGAGGAGATAATGCGGTCCCACTCTGCGTTTCTGGTGTCCAGCAGAACCAGAACCAGGTCAAAGCGACTCAGCAAAGGGCTGGCGAGTGCTACGTTGACGGATAGTTCTTGATTGGGATCATACTGGCCCTTGGGGTTGGTAGCTGCCAGAATTGTAGTGCGAGTGTTCAGCTTGCACACCATACTATTGAGAACAACATGTTTCATATTTGTGAGTCAGCAATAGCAATTGAAGAAATCACACTGGAGCTGAATGTAATCATTACAGCAGTAACTTTTAATGCAAATCAACATCGAGGCAGCAGGAGGAGTTTGGAGGGGGAGGACCGAGCCTCTGTAGTGTACTGTGCAGCTCAGGCTTTATTATAGAATGTCAAAAATAATTTTCAATTACAGTAATCCCTCATGACATCTTCATCCGGTCACAATTTTTCAAAAATTTGAATATTAATTTTAAAATATCTTAATTATAATAATATAAATAATCATATCATCAGTATAAGCAAATCCAAGAATACAAAATGGCTAAATCAAGTAAAATACATGTGTAAGTACATGTAATGCATTTAGAAGACACACAAGCACCAAGCTTTATTGCCGGAACAAAAGGTTTTTTATTCAGCACCGGAACACATTTACAGCAACACACATATGCACCGTCCTATTTATGTATTAAAGGTCTTATTTTCTCTTATTGTGTCTACTATAATGGGTAATAGGAGCGTAAAGATGAGTGTAGGGGTGTTATTTCATGTTTGCCAGGCTCTAGTAAAGTTATGCGTTTTCTATGCTGCACCAAAATACTACATTTATAAATAAGGAATCCCACTGTGTAGAAATTCACTTATCACGGTTGCGTCTGGAACCAATAAACCATGATCAACGAGGGATTACTGCTCTTGCGTTTATTTGATATCTGCAAGTGGTCTCGGACGTGTAACCTTGCAAAGAGCACGTAACTACTGTATATCATGCTCTGCCTGGCACATGCTTTTATTCTTGTATTTCTTGTTGGCCACCTGCATTTTCTGCTTCTGGTTTGGTTTGCAGGCAACTTTGTCTTTTGGCTCTGGGTGGAGAAACAAGGCAGGTGTGCAGATTTTGCAGTTATCATAAATAATAAGCCCTGCATGCACACAAGGGAGACGGCAGATGATTCCTCATATCCCCTACTGTATATGTCATTACTTCTGTTCCCTTCTTTGCTTGTTACTCACTTTCATTTTTTCTGTTTTTCACCTTAGCATTATCTGCTCTTTTCTACACGTCATGATTGTCATGATTGGTTTCTAGACTTTCCCCCACAGCTCTGTCTGTGGCTTTTTGACTGTAATTTGTTTTCACTGATTTATGACAGACTCATCCTGAAATGAGGTTCCTACCCGGCTTTGGCCACGCTAATGGACTGTTGCTCCATGGCCTCGTGGATGCTGATGCGGTCGTGTTCTTTGATGCTGTTGAATTCATCGATGCAGCACAATCCTCCGTCTGAGAGGACCAGGGCCCCTGCCTCCAGATGCCAATCACCTCCATCCTTTACTGCTGCAACCGTCAGTCCTTCAGCACAGGACAACATACTCACTGCATATATGTGCATATACATACACATGTGAGGATATATAGTGTGCAGTAGCGTGGCGGGGGAGCAGCCTCAAGAAGAAGGATGCCACACGCATGGACAAACTGGTGAGGAAGGCAGGCTATGTTACAGGCACTGAGCTGAACAGCCTGACATTAAGTATGTGACATTATGACATTTTTGTACATCTGCCAAATTTCTCTTTGACATTAATAAAAGTAACTATCTATCTATAGTAGTGTCCAAAATAATAGCAGTCCATTGTGACTAACCAGATTAATTACTGTTTAGTATATTTTTATTTCTACATGGCAAACGAGTTACCCATATGTGCAGTAGATTCTCAGAAAACAAACAAGACCACAGCCTGCTTATATTCTGCAAATAAATGTGTCACACGTTCATGACCTCCAACCAACCAGATTATTTTTTATTGCTACATGGCAAACAAGTTACCAGTTGGTGCAGTAGATTCTCAGAAAACAAACAAGATCCAGGATTCATGATATGCACGCTCTTAAGGCTGTGCAATTGGGCAATTAGTTGAAAGTGGTGTGTATAAAAATAGCAGTGTCTGCCGTTGACTTTACAAACACAAAACTATTTTGTACAAACTTTTTGGTTTCTAGGATTTGGCAATCCTGTCAATCACCAAACTAATATTTAGTTTTTGTATAACTGCTTCCGTCTGTGTGGCATGGACTCAACCAACTTGTGGAACCTTTCAGCTGTTCTTCCACTCCAAGATTCTTTAACAACATTCCACAATTCACTAACATTTCTTGCTTTTGCTTCAGAAACAGTATTTTTGATGTCACCCCTCATGTTCTCCATTGGATTAGGGCTGGCCACTTAATAACATAAGATTTTGCTGGTTTACTAGAGTGTTTGGGGTGATTGTCTTGTTGAAACAGCCATTTCAAGGGCATGTCCTCTTCAGCATAAGGCAACATGACCCCTTCAAGTATTGTGATATATGCAAACTGATCCATGATCCCTGCTATGGGATAAATAGGCCCAACACCATAGTAGGAAAAACATGCCCATATCATGATGCTTCACTGTCTTCACCGTGTACTGTGGCTAGAATTCAGAGTTTGGTGGTCAGCTCACAAACTGTCCGCAGCCCTCGGATTCAAAAAGAACAATTTTACTCTCATCAGTCCACAAAGTGTTCCTCCATTTCTCTTTAGGCCTGCTGTTCTTTGGCAAATAGTGACCTCTTCTGCACTTTTTTTTTAACAGAAGGACTTTGTGGGGGATTCTTGTAAATAGATTAGCTTTACGTAGAGGTCTTCTAACGGTCACAGTACTTACAGGTAACTCCAACAGTCTTTGATCATCCTGGAGATGATCATTGGCTGAGCCTTTGCCATTTTGATTATTCTTTCATCTGTTTTGATAGTCTTCCGTTTTCTGTCACGTGTCTCTGTTTTTGCTCTCCATTTTAAGGCATTTGAGACCATTTTAGCTGAACAGACAAATGTTTTTGCACCTCTTCAAGTTTTCCCCTTCAATCAACGTTTTAATCAAAGTACGTTTTTTAATTTCCCAATTGCACAGCCTTAAGAGCATGCATATCATCTTGTTTGTTTTCTGAGAATCTGCTGCACCTACTGGTACCTTGTTTGTCATGTAGCAACAATGATATACTAAAAACAGTACATAATCTGTTTAGTCACATTGGACTGCTATTATTTTGAACACTACTGTATCTATTTATCTGCGAATGTGTTCAGCTTAAGGTGTCCACATTATCTTAAGTGGGATTCCTGACTTCTCCATCCCCCTGAAACTGCAAGTTTGTCGCCGGACTCAGAAAAATGTTAACACATAAGAGGTTTTGTACTTTTACAATAAGTTGCAAGGCAAACGGTCTAGTTTGTTATGCACAATGTTGAACCTGTGTCCGAATAAGAAAAGGCAAATTTTTCGTCCAAAAAAACAAATGATACAAAAACGTGGGTGTTGGTGGGAAACTGATATTTGACTGTACTTGTTCTTTTAATAAACAAATTCAGTAGTCTGACCTTATTTACAGTATTTAGCGACATGTAATTTATGTCTCTACGTGATTACATTTACTATCTATACTTATCCACACAGCCATCCATCCAGTATTTATATTTATCCATCCATCCCATTTGATCTCTATGCCGCTTGACCTCATTAGGGCCGCGGAGTTTTGCTGAAGCCTATCCCAGCTGACTTTGGGCGAGAGGAGGGATATAGTCTGGACAGTCCACCACCATAACTACTTTTTAGGGCGTAGCCGGACAGCACAAACCTGCACTTGTGGAGCCAATCCCCGCAGTTAATACAGAGCGAGGCATAATTTTTGCTGCATACTTCAAGAACTGAGACTTCCCAGTGCCGGGGTCTCCGACAAGCAGCATGTGGCATTCACCTTCAGACAAAAACAGAAAGCAACCAGTTTGTTCATCGCCAACACACACACGCTTTTATGTACAGCATCAAACAATCATGCCATTTTGACTTCTGCTTTGATTGAAAAGTACATAAAAACCTCTGATCTTGGTTCCAGAAGAATCTATTCTCTGCACCCCGCCAGCTAGCACCATGGCAACCGCCAGTTTAATCACGTACATGCCAAAGACTTGAGGGCATAGGCTCAACAGGATCTGGTTCCTGCCTGCAGATTGCGGAGAGAGAACAGAATACAGGGTAATCTTGGTTTGCATCATTAATCAATTCTAGAAGGCCTGCCTCTAACTGAAACCGATTCTAGTCAAACTGCAATAAGAAATCACGGAAATCCAATTACCGTCATTTCCGCACTACTGAATAGGAGTGACACCAACTACATTTGAAGAAACAAAAAGATTTGTAGACTGGCCACGCCTGCCAATAAGCCACAAGTGTCCATGTTGTAGCATTTAGTACACAGAAAGATTTTTTTGTAACTTTTAATTATATAAACGCTTTTTTTCTTTGTCTTCCTTGCCGGAATTGAACATGCTGCCACGCTGTCAGGATCCACTGGCTGACTTGAGCAAAAGCTGGTGGATGGATCACTTTAAACGTGTTTTCCGTGATGAGGGTGTGTGCATGAAGACCTAAATGGCTGTTTCGAAGCATACAAGATGTCGCAATATAAGAATGTGACCATAAATTAGCAATACTACTGTATAAACTGCAGGGTTCAAAGCGTGAGAAATGCGCTTCAAATGACCGTAATCTGTTCCGGAAGGCTAAAAAAGTTAACACAAAACATGTTTTTTATAGTTTTACATGCAAAAAATAATCTAATTGCATGTACGTCAATGATGAATGAAAATGAATATTTAAAAATACACCAATGTAGCCTCCGTTTTGATCTCACTGCCACATCATGTCTTTGGCGACAATCACATCTTCAATAAAGGTAAAATTTCAAATTATTTCATTCATCATTTCTATGCATTTAGAATTGTTTTATGCATGTAAATGTAAGAGTTTAAAAAGTGTTTTGTTTTGTGAGACTTGTGTTGTAACTGTGTTAGTTAGCAAAGATCTACAGTCAACCACTGATGACATCATACATGGGTGACGGAGCTGACTTCCATTTCCTGTTTCCATATATTATTAAGCCAATTGGACGTTTTGTGATAAAAATACATAAAGAACACAGTTGAAATCAGGCAGTGTATTAATAACACAATAAGAGAAACCAGCATATTGTACGCTAACTGAAAAATGTATGCAAACTGAGGCGTACATCTTGGACATTAACCAAAAATAAGCTAACTTCATTTCAAGCGGGATGCAGGTGGAATTCTTACCAGCCATGGGGTCACGTTTGTGGAGCTCCCAGAATTCTTCAAATTCCTTTTGAACATCCTCGATGAGCAAAGCTGCAGCACCCTGCTGGTTGTTGACTTCCATGTTGTTGGCTTTAAGGACCAGCTCCACGTCACAGCGAGAGCCGTCATAGAAGGGTTTCCAGCGCTGGCACATGACTCCATAAACAGTAACATCATCTCCTGGCGAGCCAACACAAAAATCAGCAGCCAATCTGTTGATGGCAACAGTTTCAGACTGTGGAACTCGCTTATCTTCACACCCCTCCCACTGGCTGACAGATGTCAACTTAAGTGATTGTCGACATAACCAAAGCGGAAACTTATTTGTTGATGTAGTTCTCCATTTTTGTACATTTTATTTTGTTTTCAATCAAATTAATCACACTTTTTCAATTAATTAATCATGTTTAATTTGCAACATTTTGACTGTATTTTATGAACAAAACCATAAATGACAGATCACAATTATATCTGTATTGATAGCTCCAAATGAAATGAAAATGTAACTCCAGCTTAAAGGTCTGAAAAGTAATTTTTAAAAATTTGTTTCTTTAAAAGTAGCACAGTTACTTTGTGAGCCATAAAGAGTTACGTTGAAAGACACCTAGTAATTTAAGTTGATCTCACATCTTTTGAGTGTAGATGTATTTTGGGGGATTTCCGAGTACACCTAAATACATCCAATTGTGCTTCCGCAGTAATCATTACGTTAGTGAGTGATAATATCCGCTTATTGTTTGTCTTTGTCTTCTTTGACCACACATGCGCGGACAATACAGATACTGTATTGGTGTGATTTCCGAGTGTCCATTAATGCATCTCTCGCTTCCCTAATGACAATAAAGAAATGTTGTGCCGAGGAGGACTAGAGACTTGTTTGTGATTTGGAAATACATGTATGGTGTTGGAATTGCACTGCTGTTGACAGTTGTACGGAAAGAAAAACAACTCTGGTTTCCTCCCACATTCCAAAAACATGCATCTTATGTTATTCGGCGACTCCATTATTGTCCATTAGAGTGTGAATGTGAATGTGAGTGTGAATGTGAGTGTGAATGTGAGTGTGAATGTTTGTATGTCTGCCCTGCGATTGACTGGCGACCAGTCCAGGGTATACCCCACCTCCCGCCCAAAGTCAGCTGGGATAGGATCCAGCATCCCCGCGACCCTAATGAGGATAAGTGGTATACAGTGGTATGAAAACTATTTGCCCCCTTCCTGACTTTTTATTCTTTTGTATGTTTCATCAAACCATCCATCCATCCATTTTCCACCGCTTATCCGGGTCCGGGTCGCGGGGGCAGCAGCTTCAGTAGGGAAGTCCAGACTTCCCGGTCCCCAGCGACCTCTTCCAGCTCCATCGGGAAAACACCAAGGCGTTCCCAGGCCAGCTGTGAGACATAGTCCCTCCAGCGTGTCCTAGGTCTTCCCGGGGGCCTTCT